>APFE031615033.1:199932-225333 GCA_000404065.3 Pinus taeda
ACTCCTCCTCCTCTCGATCTTCGGGTTCCTCCTTCTGGATCTTCGTGGTGGCAACGGTGGCATTGGGCTCCGCATTAATAATCTACTTCCCTTTGTCATTCCCCTTATCGGGTTCTGACTCAGAGTTTGAACATGCATCTGATTCTAAAAACATTATCTTGGCCACCAGTGATTTCTTGGCCTGACACTCACTTGTGTTGTGAGTGGAGATCTTAAGGAACTCACACCACTTTCCTGTGTCCTTCTTTGGCTTCGCGGTGTTGTTCTTTTCTTGTGGCTTTGGCGGGTTGTCCCAGGCCACCCCACCTTGGATTTGTCCTTTATTCAGTGGTTTGGGGGTGCATTTCCCTTGATTTAGATTTGTAGATCCAAAGTCTCACTTCTTCTATTTAAACTTCTGTTCAATCTTAATAGTGTATTGGTACGTCATGCCAAGCCAGAAGATGTCCAGGAACTCCATCTCATCCTGGATGTACCTGTGTAGGTAGCCATGGTATTTGAGTACCAAATGCAGCTTAGAATCCTTGATACCCAACTTTGTGCGAAGGATATGAAAAATATTGGTAAACTTTGGCACGTCTTGGTCCCTTCCCTACCGCAGTGTGGTCCACTTTATGTAATTATCCTCATAGATTTTGATAGGGAAGTATTGCTCCTTGATGGCATTTTAGAATGAATTCCAAGTGGGTGCGGCTGAAAAAAGTGAGTCTATACTTTCATCCTTCTGCTCGCAGTGGGTTTCCCACCAATCCTTGACGTGGGGGGCGGTTTTGAGAAGAGTGAAAGTAATATTTTCCCGAATGGAAAAACATGAATAGAAAAAATACCCTTCTAGCAGATTTAACCATTTATCCACAATGTCTACATCTATATAACTCTCAAATATGGGAGTGCCAAAGTTAACTTCTACCTTAAAGGGTGTGGCATTTCTAGAGTAGATGTGTCTCCCTGGGGTAGTCGTTGAGGAATCTCGGCAAAGTTGTCCATCATCGCGTTCCTTTGTCACTCAAGGGCTTCTTCGAGCAAGATTTTGATAGGATCTTCTGCTCCCTCATCTTTTTTTTCATCCGCCATGGGACGTCATTGGGATTTGCAAGGCTGGTCTTGCAAAGGTTCGACCAATTCAAGACCTAACTCCTTATATCCCAACCTCGTTGGGGACATGTAAAGAAAAACAGAGAAAGAGAAGACCCCTCTGATACCACTGATCCAGATTTAAATAGAAATGCAACAAATTATAGAGATAATGATAAATACAAAGATGCAACAAAAATCATACTTCATTTCGTTAATGTAAAATACTAAAATATGCTTACAAACAAAAATGGAAATAAACTAGCTCGGGCAATGGTAACTTATCTCTAGGGAGAGATGTGGTGGCTACACGCCTCTAAATTGTCTTACAATGAGGCTCAAAGGCCTATTTATTGTTGAGAAACAATAGAAAAACCTAGACATCCAAAAATCTAACCCTAGGAGATGAAGCGCCAAACTATGAGCCCCGTTTTGGGTAAATTGGTACATCAACTTCCCAGGGTTGTAACTTTGGCATATGATCTCCGTTTGATGCAAACAATACCTTGTTAGAAAGATCTATCTGAGAACTACAACTTTGGGAAGAGAAACATCAGTCCAAGCACCCATGTTGCTCCCACGTTTCCCAAAAACATCATTTAGGGCCTCAAAATGGCTCTGGAAGTTCAAGACCTGAAAAACTGCTAAAAATAGTAAACTGTGCTACAATTAAGGAAATTGAAAAACTGAAAGAAACAATGGTGTGGGTCCAAGTGGAATTGGTGGGTGGCCACCAATATCCACCTAGATCACACATAGTAGTTGTTCATAATTTTCCCATATTTTCAATAAACCAAAGAATTCTGAAACTTTCTTTTAGCTTATGTTACTTAAATAATAACTTAGGTTGTCACTCATAGATTCATTTATATATAAATTTTAAGAATGTCAACAAGTAAGAGAGGACCAAAACCTAATAAAATATACAACATACAAAAGGAATGTTGATACTTTTCTACTGAGAAAGATCAAGGTTGATGTTGAATGTTAGCATTAGATCTAGAACAAATAAACTTGTGTTTTTAAGAAGAAAACTTAGAGAGATAATGTAGAAGGCTATGAGTCACTTGTGAATCCACAACCTTCAAATTTGAAGTTGGTTTAAAAAAAAGCTCAATCTATGAGACAAATCTTAAAGTGCACGATACAAAACATCTATTAACCATTGTGGAGATCCAATAACTAATGAGAAAATTGTTTGAATGATGGAGTCAATTAATGTTGAAACTATTATTGGAAAACTTTGGAAATGTTACCATGTTCAAGACACAAATTTTGAATGCAAACCTTCTCCCTTTTCTAAGAATAGAGGGGGATTATGTAATTGATATCATGGTCACCTTCAAATTTTTATGTAAAAGGTTTAAAACTTGAATGCTCTCAAATTATTTGGACTTAGCTTATTAAGAAGGTTGTGCTAATGAAGTTCGTAGGCCTCCCACTTATTGTTGGAATTGAAAAATAAAATACATCTATTTTTTTCTCTCACCTTAGGCTGAAAGAGAGAATCTAATCCACTAGATCTAATTTGGGATTTTGATCTTTGCAACCTAGAAGAATGAAAATGAATCATGAATTATCACTATAATGAGGAAGGTAGAATGATATATTAATTGATATTATTATGGGAATAAGGTTACTATATTATATCTATAAACATAAGTATAGGATGTATTTTAATTTCTATGTATATGTATGTATAAGGATTTTAAAAGGAAAAAAAAGAAAAGAAAAATAACAATAATTTTTTAAGATTATTGTAGTAGAGTTTGTTTACCAAAGAAACAATGGATATAAATTTTTTCTTCTACCCAAGCTGAGCTAGTTGAAGATGTTTCAAGGGTTAGGCTTGGGAACCTAGCAAGGGTTGAATTCATAGCAAAAGAAAAATATAAGATTCGATATGCCATTATGACTAATATGTCTTGCTTGAGGACACCTGAATGGATTCACATTGAGGACAATGGCATGAACCCAGACCATCTCACCATTTAAAGATTGTTCTGAAAGCCTAACTCAATACTGTAACAAAACCATGGGGCCTAATTCGACCCAGCTATAAGACAAGTTTCTACAAATTATTTGAACCTAGTTAGGGCTATCTTGAGGTCACATTTAGAGACCCTTTGGTGCCTAGCTAATTCTAATATTTGAAGTATACTCCTCAGTTCTCAACCACATGTTCTAGTTTTTGGATCCAACTATGATAAAATTATTAACGAATAATTGAGGATCACATAATTCTTGTGTTGTGGACAAAAATGGTGAAGGATGCTGCAAGCCTAGAAGAGGTTGAATACTTCTATTTTGTGAATAGAAGGAAGCACAAATTAATGAAGATCAAGTCAAGGATGAACCTTTTATGGATCATTGTATGAATAGCAAGGAATAGGGTTGACATTTGAGATGCAAACTATACGTTATTTGATGTGTTTTCTAAGTAAAATTTGAACTTGTGTTTGGGCCACAATAGCCCTGTCAAGGCCACATATTGAGGCATCAAGTTTTTAGCTAAGGAAAGAGTGATGCATTTTATTTATTTCAAAAGGCTAATTCATCTCAAGCATAAGTCTCAGACCTATAATGATTGATTAAGGAATGGATATGTAATAGGACTGAACCCTTGTCTGCAAAAATATGAACCAAATTCGGGCTTGTATTAAGACTAATTTGAAGCATTCTTGGCCTCCTCTAAGGGCCACACCTTCAAGATAAATTTTAAGAAAAGAATGGATGATCCATGAATTGGATCAAGGATGATGAACATTTTTGTTAATGTTAGCTCCATGGATTCAACTCAGGGATTGAGACGAACTAGTTTTTTGTGAAACCAATGAACAGGGTAAGGTGCTTACACTATGTTTACAGTACTAATATTGTTGTAGTGTTGGGTGCGGGATTCCCCAAGGAAATTTTTGGGGCTTAAAGCCCAAATTTTGACCAAATCCAATGTAAAGACTCCACGTTTTATGGGTGCGGAGCGCGAAGATTGTAAATGAGTCATAGGATTGTTTGCTCTCAATTTTGTAATGTAATGTTGACTTTAGAAATCTACCCATGGTCCATGGACCATGGGATTGTATAAATAGAGTGAGGATCTAAGTTGGAAATTAGTTAGAGAATTGATGGAGAAATAGAGAAAATGAGTCTTATCTAAGTGACGATTCGAGTCTTTGGGTCATAGAGTAGGAGAAGGCTCTGTAGCTAAGTGCGCAGAGGCCTGGTAGTCCACAACTAAGTGCACGGACCCACGCAGTTGAGTGCACAGGGTGAGTCGAGCCTCTATCCTTTGGAGAAGTAATAAAGAGAACTTTTACATCATTTATGTGTATCTTTTTCCTCTTTTGTGCATTGAATGTATCAAATATAAATTGAATTTCTATTGTTTATATGATGTGTGAACTTATATGAATGTGTTGATAAAGTGAATGTAAGATAAAGTATCTATTTACGCAAAGATAACTATCTCTTATAAGAAGATAAGTAAGATATGTGATGTAACTTGGGGAAGTAGAGAAGATCGCTGTTAGGGTAGCGCAAAATCACCTTAGCCCCTGGTGAGGGTGGCACGAAGGTGATTGTAATAGATCCCAAAGGTATCATAGGTCAGGTCAGTGCGCGAAGTGACCTGTGCGAAGCTATTCACAATTGGACTAAATTGACCCCTCAGACATCTCAAGGGTGTGAAATCTTGGTTCCATCATCCCCCCCATACTGCTTTTGGTCAGACCTCAGTCTGTGCTCCATGGGCTATTGTCGAAAGGGCTAGTAGTGTAGGGATTTGTTTGGCTAATTAACTCCAAACCTGGGTCAGGCCCCCTCAAGCCAACAAATGGTTTCATTTTTGCGACTAGAATCTGCATAGAGATTTCCGATGTCATACCATTGGAATCCAACTAAGAAGGAAATTAAAGGTTGGTTAGATAGAAGAATTCACGAGTTCACGGTGCAGGAGAACAAGAATATGTGACTGACAAAAGAAGAGTGGTTAGATTGCTACCTGTACACAGAGATAAACGAAATCTTTTTCGCATCTTTCTCTACTGATTTGTATGAGTGGATTGCGAAGCTAGAAGATAGCCAAGGAAGGTGGAAACTCAACAATCCTATTGTGTGGAACCTAGAGTTGGTACGATGATTGTAAGCCTCGTAGGATAAGATCGCACGCGTTGTTGATCACTGGCTTGATTGGATTATAGAAGGATTCATCACTAAATTCGCGGTAGACACTTCAGTCAGCTATAGCGAGGCAAAGCGACACTTTCTCGAAGGACCATGAGGTAAGTACATAAAGTCCCTGAAAATTTGGATTAAAATGTTATTGTGTGAAAAAAGGATTATGCAGTTACATTCATTCCAGGGCTACATGAAGTGGAAAAACCTATAGGAACGAAGGAAGTAAGGGACCAGAGAATAGCCCTTTGATTTCACCTCTATGAGGGGATGAGGAAGAGCTCACAAAGGTCTCTCCGTGAAGTGTGATCCATTTGATAAGGAAAATGATTCCATGCATACCACCCCACCCACACCACCACCAGTTTCACCGCCTTCACCTCCATCTCCGCCCGTATGACCTCTGCCACCACCGCGAGTCAATATGGCGAGAACGATAAAGTTGCGTGTGTTCAAGGGAGTAGGAAACGAAGATCCAAACTATTTTTGGTTCATGATAAGATCCTTATGGGAAGTGTAGGGAGTTACAGATGATAATATAAAGAAAGAAATGCTGGTTAGCGCTCTGCAGGATCGCGCCCTGACCCGATATATTAAGCATTCTAATGACAATCTGAATGGGGGAATCAAGGATATCCAAATTGCACTAAACAGAGAATTTAGCAGGCCAAAGTCAAAAGCTACCAGGTCATAATGCTACCAGGCAAGACTCCTTGGGAGCTGGATTAGAGACTGAAGTGTACAATTCACAAAGCTAATATGACTTTGATGGATGGACAACACCATGAATGGTTTGTAGCATCGCTAATGCCACATTTGAGGAACACATTGTCGCAATAGAGGTTAACAACTCAAGCAGAGGCCTTGGAGATCACGATGACATGAAACCCTGATGTAGGATCCTAACTTGGGAGTTTAGCAGATCCACACGTAGCTGAAAAACTTATGCCTTGAGATGTAGAGTCTGAAATAGGATAGGACAGCTCTCCTAGAAGTGCATGAAGAGGTCTGGTGCGTAAAATGCAAGGGTCAGGGTCATGATAAGGACCACTACCCTGTGTTCACGAATTACCTTGCAAGAGGAGGACTGATGCCATTAAGGTCGGAAGCACAAGCAGTACCTAGCACAAAACCTACTTTGTAGTGCACACTTTGTCAAATAGGAGGAAAGCATGCTATATACAACTGCCATTTGTTATAGAAGTAAACGCATAATTTGCCACAAATTTTCTATACTTTTTGTAGATCGGTTGGACACAATGAGCACACTTGTAGAAGATATGAGCTGATGATGGATAGAACTCCTACCTATAGAGTTCAGATCAAAACGTGACCCCTAGACCAGAATGTAGGATTGGCACAAACTAGATTTCAGGGGTGCGAATGAGGCTGGGGTGGAGGAGGACCTGGAAGACGTCATGGATAATTGATATGCTACAATTGCAGAGGGCCAGGACATTATGCCCATGATTGTATGAACCCAACACATCCATCATGATTGTATTGTACCTTGTTTGATCATGAGATAGAAGATTGTCCTACGCTGATAGCTAGCATACACGACAAGGGGGTGCTACCGCCTCCCCCGAATCACAACCTGTAAATGATGAGGTCTGAGTCGTGGGAGGAAGATCCAAATGTGAACACTGTGCTCTGAAGTGGAATCATGATGGGAGATGATAAAGGCAAACAACCCGAAGATAATACTTAGGTTCGCAAGGCTCTGACCAAAGAAGCAGAGTTTGATTTGGAGCACGCTAAGGAAACCTTCATGGAAGCTAAGAAGAGCTTTGCTGATGCCTCCACTTTAGAAAGAAAAGATAGACCAGAGGCAGAAATGGACCCATCTATGCTTACGACATTCCTCGAAACATGCATGAAGCCATTACATGATAGTAAGGATGTAAAAGGATTGTAGGAATTCATTAATAGATGCACTGGGACCATGCTAGGAGAACCGCACATAGTTCGGAAGATTGGAAAACACAAGACTAGGATAGGGAGAGAAATGAGGCTAACTGCATAGATTTGAGAGTATGATATGGACGAAGTAATTTTGGATTTAGGATTGGATGTGAATGTTCTATCGAAGCAGACATGGGAGTGCATGGGGAGGCCTATGCTATAATGGTCTCTTATTTAGCTGCGAATGGTGAACCAGCAGAAGATAATACCCATGGGGCAATTGTAGGGAATCACCATGGATATTGATGGAGCGAGCATGCTAGTAGACTTTGAAGCGATAGATATTTTTGATGACAACAATCCCTACCCTGTGCTCTTAGGAATTGATTGGGCCACTGACATGAACGAGGTGATTAATATGAAGAAGCGTAAGATGATTTTTGAGAAGAATTCTCTGCACGTAGTTATACTCTTATACCCTACTGAGGGATCATGCTACACAGAGCTAGTGCGTGACTATGAAAGCGATGACGATTTGGGCTGCATCTACAAGATAACTGCGTGAGAGGAAGACTAGGTAAATCCCACCGCAGACAAACGGATCTCATGGAAGTGCGAAAGCTCCTGTACATCGAATTCTAATGAGGAGATAAAGCGATGGAAGAATCGATTACACGAGGTAACCACGTTGAACTGTAATATGATGAAAAGATCGTTGTGCTACGTATTGATAGAAGTGAGGGATCTACCTACTTATGATGGGTTAAGTGAAGTAGATACTTGCCTAGATAAGTTTGAAAGGGAGATGTCAGAAAAGAAACGTTTCCAGGCCTTGAATTGGGTACTATGTGCTACGCCCGTGAGGTGGTGGGTTGTGCACAGAGGAAGATTTGAAGAATGGCATGAATGAAAAAGAATGATGCACATATGGTTTGGGAAGCTTAGAGTGTGACTGACAGATAAATTCAATGGGCAGGATAAACCGCACGCACATCTAACCAGGTGGATGTTGACATATGGAAAATGACCTACATGGATGCACATGAACTTCAAGTTCGGAGATATGGTCAATAAGCATGTGTTGCGGGGGAAATTACGCAAATGACTCCTCAAGTTGGAACAATAGAATGTGGAGAGAATGATCACGTAGAAAGTTATCCATGCAGAAGCATTTAACAAGGTGTGCAAAGCACTGAACAAGGTATGTAGTGCGCAGTGAAGTGATTGGGACTTGCGCGTACCAGCAATTTTAGGGGCTTATAGGAAAACATGCAAGAAACTGACGAGACAGGTGCCTTATAGGCTGGCCTATGGAGCAAATGCTGTAATACCAATGGAGTATATCATGCCTAGTTCGCACGTAGCAACACCCATGGATATGACGAACCGTAGAGCCTTGGAAGACGAGATTGCAGTTGGAGGAATTCGAGAAAGAATGATTTATGGATGGCTTTCACCAACAGGTACAAAAGCAACACGAAAATGCATGGCATGATCGACATATTAAGTTTCGCACCTTCAAGGTGAACGATTTGGTGTTACTGTATGATAGTAAGTTTGATAAATTCCCGGGAAAATTTAGAATGCATTGGCTGGGACCGTATGTTATTAAGGAAGTCACAGATAGAGGCACAATGCAGTTGGTAAAGTTAAATGGAGAACCTTTCCCAGGAAGAGTGAATGGCAGTCGGTTGAATCCATACACAAGTGGCCTAGCTATTTGACTAGTCCACCGAAGCACAGTCTTAGTGCTCCAAGTAGCTAAAAGGAGGAGCGGGACTATAAATAGATGCAGGGAAGTAGTTCAAATACAGTGGTATTTGACCAACACATCTAGGAGATACAGTAGGGAGTCGCTCAGTGTGCTGCCGACCTTGCAGCGGTCCAGGCAGAGTTGGGAGTCTCCGTGTGAAGAGCTCTGCACTGACAGAGTGACATAAGAACGAGTCATGATGTTTGTGTTGGGATCCTATTGGGCGCAAGATCCCCCAAGGAAAGTTTTGGGGCTTAAAGCCCATATTTTGACCAAATCTGATGTAAAGACTCTGCATTTTGTGGGCACAGAGCGCGAAGAGTATAAATAAGCCATAGGGTTATCTGCCCTCATTTTTTTAATGTAATGTTAGTTTTAGAAATATACCCATGGTCTGCAAACCATGGTATTGTATAAATAAAGTGAGGCTCTAAGTTGTAAATCAGTTAGAGAATTGATGGAGAAAATAGAAAAATTGAGTCTTATCTAAGTGACAAGTCAAGTCTGTGGGTCATAGACTAAGAGAAGGCTCTGCAGCTAAGTGTGCAGAGGCCTAGTAATCCACAACTGAGTGCATGAACCCCTGCAGTTGAGTGCATAGGGTAAGTCAAGTCTATAACCTTTGGAGAAGTAATAAAGAGAAGTTTTACATCATTTCTGTGTATCTTTTTCCTGTTTTGTGCATTGAATTTATCAAATATAAATTGAATTTCTATTGTTTATATGATGTGCGAAATTATATGAATGTGTTGATAAAGTGAATGTAAGATAAAGTATCTGTTTAAGCGAAGATAACTAACTGTTATAAGAAGATAAGTAAGACACATAGTGTAACTTGGGGAAGTAGCACAAATCGCTGCTAGGGCGACGTGAAATCAAGTCAGCCCCTGGCGAGGGTGGCGCAAAGGCGATTGTAACAAATCATGAAGGTATCGCAGGTCAGATCAGTGTGCCAAGTGACCTGTGTGAAACTATTCACAGTTGGACTAAATCGACCCATCATACATCTCAAGGGTGTGGAAACTTGGTTCTAGCATCCCCCCATACTTCTTCAAGTGAGACCTTAGTCCGTGCTCCGCGAGTTGTTGCCGAAAGGGCCAGTAATGTAGGGATTTGTTTGGCTAATTAACTCTGAACTTGGGTGAGGCCCCCTCAATCCAACATGTATATTTTATGAAACATACATATACCATAGTGGTAAAGTACACAAATAGAGTAATGAACACATACTAGAGCCATGAAATTCAAATTATTACGTATCGATTTCCACATGTTTCCAATACAAAATGTGGGATATTAGATTACAATGATATTTTCCACTATATCCAATGAAATAAATCCTAATACATGTTGAGGGAGTGGATAATATGGCCCATACCCTTTATTTGATATTTATCCTTAATCTTGGTTGATATAGCCCCAAAGATCCAACTCCACCTCCTAGAACTTATGTCCTACACACAAGAGATCAAGAATTCCAATATAAATCCCTTTCAAGTAATTGGAAGATTGACTACTATTAGATATAACCTAATCTACTCAAGGAAGATTAGATATACCATTTTTTTCCATAAAAGATTGAATACAAAAGATAATGTAGGGGGAAATCATATGGATATATATCCATAACATGAGACACATTACATCTACCATGTTCTTTACCTTGAATGCCAATTGAAGGTCTTCGAGCTTCTTACTCCAACTCCTCCTCAACCCTCACACAAATATGAATGCTTTGATCTGTAAAGGTTTTTGCTAAAGATTTTTTTAGAAGATTCAACCAACACTTAAAGAATTAGCAAAATAATAAAATAAATTAACAAACATTTTTATGACTAAAGGGACTGCGTGCATGAATACTTGAATGATATCCTCTTGGTTTTGAGAATAATTTATTGGAGCGGTCGTGATCTTGGAGAAAACCTCCCTTGATTTGACGAAGCAACAACGAAGTCAACATTGACTTTGTTGTTACTCTATTGGATCGAGGGAAGTTTTCTCCAAGATTATTGAAATCCTAATTTATTCTCTACTGAACAAGGCCAACCACATGAAGGTGAAATCTCTTATGGCCCCTCCCCTAAACCTTTTTCCTTTAAAATGGTAAAATAGGAACACAGAATCTCCATATTTCCTTTGTTGTCCTCTTACTGACAAATATGACATTTAGCCATCATATCATATCCACAATAAATTAGTGATTATGGATATGCTACAATGGTTGAATTTCATATTTGTTAGGAAGAGGACGATAAAGGAGATATGGAGATTCTTGTGCCTGTTCTACCATTTTCAAGGTGCAAGGTTTAGGGGAATATATAAGAGGTGTTTTTATAAAAGAATCAATGCCAAATATTCCTACTATAATGTCCTCCAACAGTTGTTCTACTAATTCAACAAACACTTAAGATTATGCAAAATAATAAAATAAATTAACAAAAAAATTTATGACTAAATAATAAATAAAAACACTTGAGTGCATGAATACTTGAATGAGCTCCTCTTAGTTTGAAGAATAATTTATTGGATTATTCTAATATTGGAGTAAATTTCCCTTTATTTTGGGGAGCAGTAGTGAAGTCAACATTGACTTTTTTGTTGCTCTATTTTGAGGTTTGCTCCAAGATTATGCAAATCCTAATTTATTCTCTACTGAATGGGGCCAACCATCGGTCTCAATTCCCTAGTACCTAATCTATATCTACAAGAAAATACTTGAGAGAAACACATTAATACTCATGCATAAAAACTAGTAAAAACTAATTTAGTAAAGAAACATATGTAGTTTTGTAAATAAAGAAACATATAGAAATCATTCATTAACATATAACATTCATTAATTAATCATAAACACAAAATACTTCATCTCAATAAATTTTATCATCAAAAATATGTTTTCACAATATGATACATGATGTTTCTAGTTATATAACTAGTTCAAAGATTTCATTTTCATTTTCTTTTTTCTTGACATGAATTGAGAAAGGATGACATCAATTTATTCTTCCCCTTTAGTTGTTATGGCCTCTGGAACTCTTCTTGATAACCTAGTCATGTACTCACAATGTGGAGGCTATTGCAAGAGGGACAAATTATCAGCTGCAACAAGAAAGAAAAGTCAATTTGATATTTTTTGTTATTATTATTACAAATATTTCACTAATAAAAACAAACTTAGAGTGTTATTTCCCTACTTGAGTAGCAGAGGTGGGGGCAGTAGTTTCTTGTCTAGCCTCATCCTCTACCTGCTTTATAGCTAAAACAAGAAATGTGGCAAATTCCATGTAAATTTTTCCTTGGATAAGGTAAGTACACAGTCAAGTTTCTAGAGAGATTTTAGATGATGAACCACAAGCCCATGGATACTCCTACATTGACAAATCCAAAGTCCTTTGTTGGTTCAAATTTAAATGTGATTGAACCATCTATGTACAAATAGTTGATATATCCTCTCATATATTTGGTACATACCAGGCATGACATTCATTTTGTAATTGACACCTTAGGTGAATACATGGTGCAACCCAAGTGGGTATATCTCGTGTTCTAGTACTTGAATGGCATATTTAATTTTGGACTATGTTATGTTGGTAATGTGCAATTGGTGTTGCATGGTTTTTGAAATTATAATTGGATCGGTAGTGCTAGTGATAAGAGGAGATTTTCATGATGTTTTTTCAATCTAGTTTCAAGTTTGATTTCGTAGTTCAACAAGAAGAAAAAAAAATTGTGGCACTAAATTTAGCAAAGGCAAAATATATGGCACATAGTTCTACTAGTTTTGAAGCCATCTAGCTTAACAATATATTAGTAAAATTGGCAAATAAAACTTTGAAAACTACCTTAATTTACGATGACAATATTAGTTGTATCAAAACCTCTAATAATATAGTATTTCATGATCAATCCAAGCATATTGAGATCATGTTCCAATTCACAAGGTTCAAAGGGGGTTGTGGTTGTATAGTACATTTCATTATATCAAAAAGTTGTTGATGTCTTAATTAATCCCCTTGACAAGGGGAAGCTTGAGATTTTTAAAGATCAACTCAATTTTGTGGAGAACACTTCCCTGGGTAAGAGGGAGTGTTAGAGTATGTACCTTGGATAGTCTTCTATAAGTTGGAGCACATAGAAAATATGGGCACCTTTTATTACAATGAAAATGGACCTTATATGTAGATGAGGATGCAACATTAACATTACCATAAGGCACAACACTAAATCTTGCTTCCACAGATCTAGGATTAGATTTAGTTTTGAATAGTTTATCGTGCCTTTCTTCATTACTATAAAATAAAGGCAATAATATAAATCTGAAATAGAGTTTTCACTTTAATTAATTAGCAATTTAGTGTTTTCCTATAAAATATTTTCATGTTCAAAACTAATAAAAAATAATGACAAGTTTTGGAAAACAAATTTTAAGTTTTGTTATTTTTTTCTATGTTATATGTTTATAACTTCTATCATATACTACAAGGAGTTGTTTTAAGAGATATTTTAGTTTGGATCATTAGTTCCTTGTAGGAATTATTTCACAAAGTAGAATCAATCCATCATGATTTACGAAACTTTGAGATTGTAATTATTGAAGAAGGAGTTAGCACCATACAAGCTATCATAATAATACTAAGTATTATTTAATTACGGGTATAAGTCATTACATTAATTGGTTCTATACTAAGATTACCAGTTGTTAAAGATAAGAAGCCACACAACTTGAAGCAAGAAACATAAGGCTCTATCAATGGGCAATCAGGGTTGAGGTTGGCAGGATATTCTGCCAAAGACATTTATTACCATCATATAACTTTTGATCAATTTTTATTAATGTCGCATCAAATATAATATGATCCAATGGATAGTGTAATGAACTTTAATAGCATTAAACAATAAATGGGTTGACTAAGTTTATGGACCATTAGAGTTATCTTAAAATTCATATACCTAGATCGAAGCACCATTGTCTATCTTGAGTTTTACCCATGGGGGAATGAGAGAGATAATTTTCATTAAATTACTTCAATTGATCAACAAATATTTAAAAACCTCAAGATTCAACCAATTCCAATTTTCAAGCAAAACAATGTGTCGAATGTGGTGACATACGTTTTAGACACCACAAATCCATTCATATAGAAGAGGTTCAAACAAACAAAATATAGGAGTTCACATTTACCTCCATCTCTCGTCCTGGTTTTGCTCTCCTGGTGAGCTCTTGGTGCTCATGTAATGTGAATTTCTTCCACTAGAGAATGCAAACCTATGAAGAATGCAATTGAGTGTTGATCAAGGTTTATGGCATGACCCATGGAGAATACATTGGCGAGACCTATGGAAAACACAGTTGGGTGTTGATTAGGGTTTATGGTGCGGCCCACAAATAATACACAGGAAAGGTTTATGGAGAACACAGTCAAGTGTTGATAAGTTTTTATGGCGCAACATGGAGAATACATAGGCAAAACCTATAGAGAACACATTCGGGTGTCGACTTGGGTTTATGTCGTGGCCCGTGGAGAATATTTGGGTCGAATAAATAGTATATGGGTCGACGCCTTTCAAATAGTATGAATAGTATATGGTCAGGTGTTATATTATGTAATTATGAATGTTATATATATTAAAGTATAATATATTTAAATAATGCTAATTTATTTAATCTATATCCTTATTTTGTTCTTTTACATATATATATATATATATTATTTATATAATTATAGATATATATTAGAAGAAACATGTAGGTTTTGTTGTATTAAGTCAATATGGTTTGAATGCCAAAACCTTTTACAAATAATACAAAATCATATTCTACTAATTTCAAAAAAGACCAAAACAGACTTGACTCCATCATTTGGATTACATACTATTATTCTGACATGGTTACTCTTGTATAAATGCTAAAAGACCCTTGATATTTTTGAAACTTACATAACATAGATTAAGACAATGAGATAAATCTAGTCTTAAACCATTACACCAGGTGAAACGATGACTTCATTTTCATTTTTTTCCTACCATGGGAGACACAAAATTGTGGTGAGGTCCTTACACATTTCATCGATCCTCATCACTTATTGCTCTAGAATCTCCATATGAGGTGTCCCAACCTCTGCAACTATCACATTGTTTTCTTCGAGAATTTGTGTGATCTAAACTTATGAACGAAAGAAATGAAATATAGATATAAATATAAACATAAAGATACAATGAATACACAACTTTAGTTCATTAATAACAAAGTATTGAAAATTGTTTACATACAGAATGGAAATAAACTAGCTCAGACGATGGTAGCTTATCTTAGAGAAGAGAGGTGGCAGCTACATGCCTTTTGAATTGTGTTACAATGAGGCTCAAAGGCCTATTTATTATTTAAAAACAATGGAAAACCCTAAATATCCATAAAACTAACCCTAGGAGATGAAGCAGCAAAAGTATGTGGGCCCCATTGGGGTAAATTGGTACATCAACTTCTCAAGGTTGTAACTTTGGCATATGATCTTCATTTGACATGCATGATACCTCATTGGAAAGATATATCTACGAACTAAAAAATTTCGACTATAAACTCTTGCCATAGGCTAAAATGTTTCCTACTTTCCAAGATAATGTTGTTTATGGCCTCAAAATGGCTTCGGAAGTTTAGGACCCAAAAAAATGCCAAAAATAGTAAAGGAAACTAAAAGAAACAATGGTTGGGGTCCAGGTGGAATAGGCAGATGGCCACCAATATCAACCTAGATTAGTCCTCCCCACTTAGGAAGCAGTGGTCCTCATTTTGCTGACTGCTTCTATGAGATGGGGAAACTTTTGCTGAACTTGGTCACTGGTGAGCCACTTTCCTTGGTGCAAGAGTTGGCCAACTTTGACAACCCAATACAGTTGGATATTTTTCTGGTAAGTGTTCTTGATCTACGTGTCCATGATCCAATTGGTGGTGGCATGTTCCATGCAGTATGGGTTTAGCTATGCTAGTGTGAGTTGTTCTGCAATGTCTGATGTGTCTATTAATGGTGGAAAGTATGTTCGAAGAATGTGCACATTGAACACTTGGTGTAGGCCATGGAAAGGGGGAGCACTTAGATGAAAAGGATTTCCTCCCATAGCCTTCATAATGGTGTAAGGCCCATATCAGAGTGGTATGAACTTCTAATAGGCTCTAGTAAGGTGTTCTTTCTGTAAATGCAACCAAATTTTGTTTCCCACCTGAAACTTGTGTGGCACCCAATGTTGATCATGTCGCTGCTTGTACTTAGCATTGGACTTATCCAAGATTTTGTGCACCTACTAGGGAATGTGTTGGATGCATTCAATAAACTATGTTGCTTTATCTACCTTGGACTATACATGTGTGGATTATATTTGTCTAATCGCATGAGGCTTGGCAACATCAATCAAACACAATGGTTGAAAACACATACCCACTTGAAAAGGACTACAACTACTCAAGTTATGGAGAGATCTATTATAACTGTGTTGCACATAAAGAAAGCTCTCATCCTAGGTTCATGGATGTTTGGAATTTCACATGCGTAATATGTGCACTATCATCTTGTTGACAAATTCGGTCTAGCCATCAGTCTATGAATGGAATGCAGTCAATTTGGTGAGCTTAGTGTCCAATAATGTCCAAATTCTCAACCAGAATGTGCTCAGGAACTTGTTATCCTGATCTAATATAATGTTTTGTGGGATTCCAAAATGTACCCATACTCGTTCAAAGAAGAGTTTGGCAGTGTCCTCTATTGTGATACTCTTCTTGCAAGCCGACAATATAGCCATCTTAGAAAATATATGCACAACCAAAAATGCATAGTCATTACCATGCTTGGTAGAAGAGAGACCAGATAGATAGTCCATGGAGATAGATTCCCAGGGTTGGTTGGGAGTAGGAAGAGGAGGGTACAAGCCTTGGTTCTTGATGGTTGTCTTAGCGATGGCATAGACATTGCAGGGTTTAATATATTTTCCAACCTCCTGTCGAAGTTTTGGGAAATAAAAATATGTATGTAGTACAATGAAAAAATTCTCCACACCGAAGTGTCCTACAACCCAACTGTAGTGTGCCTCCCAAATCAATTTCTCACACTCGCTTGAAGGAACACAAAGGTGGCCCAAAAAACATAGTAATGCATCCTGGAGGTGGAAATATGGAACTTTATTACAATCCACTAGCATCTAGTAAGTGGTGGCAGACTCTGATCATTTTTGTACATTTGCATCCATCTAGACGTCTCATGGCCACAAGAGTTGAGAACAATCATTAGTGCTACAACTGGGGGCCGAATGATGAAATATGAAACATGATTGATGTTTCCCTTCTTGTACTTATTTTTCACGTGGAATTGTTGAAGATATTTCGACCACCTCTGATGGTGATGATTCTGCAACTTCCCTTGTGTCTTTATAAATTGAAGAGGTCAATGATCTATGTGGATGATGGTCTCCTTCCCTGGAATGTGATGTTTCCATTATCTACACGATAAAATACATCTCTTTGTCATAGGTGGGGTACTTCTGAATGGTATTGAAAATTGTCTCACTATGATAAGCCACTAGATGCACTTACTTGGTGAGAATTTCACCAAGAGCATAGTCAGAGGTGTCTGTCTCGATTTCAAATGGATTTTGCAGGTTTGGCAATGTGAGTACATATGTAAACAATATGCGGTGCTTCAGCTCAACGAATACCTTATGTTGGGATGTGGACTAGGAAAACTTTTATTCTGCTCTGTCCTTGGTAACTTGACTCAATGACCAAGTGATATGGGAGAATCCCATCACGAAGCTCAGATAAAAATTGGTAAGGCCCAAAAAGCTATGAAGCTTTGTTAGAGTGGTTGGGGCTAGCCAATCCTAAATAACTTGGATATTATCCAGATCCACATGCATGCCTTGCTCTTCCAAACTTTGACTAAAGATAAGAATGTCATTCGGATATACATCCACGAACAAGTTGCTAAAGGGCCACAAGATGTCATCCATTAGCCTCATAAAAGTTGCAGGGACATTTTTCAACATGAAAGGAATTACCAACCATTCAAAAAGGCCCTCCTTGGATTTGAAGGCAGTATTCCATACATCCATGGCCTCTATTGGAACCTAGTGATAGTCAAAATTTAGATTGCTCTTGTTGAAATGTTTGGGCCCCTTTAGCTAGTTAAGAATGTAATCAATAGGTGGGATTGGATACATGTTCCTGACAATGATTTTGTTCAATGCCCAATAATTAATGCAGAGCCTTTAGGTACCATCCTTCTTCTATACAAGTACAATCAGTCTCCCACAAGATGAGGAACTTAGTCGGATGTGACCTTTTTAACAACTCCTAGATTTTCCACTTGATCTCTTAATTTTTCAAAATTGAGTGGCGATATATCAGCCTGTTGGGTAGAGGTACTCTAGGGGTTAGATCGATCAAATGCTTGACTTGGCAATGTAAAGGCATCCCTGTGGGTGAAGAGAAGATGTCTCTGTATTACTCCATGACCTTATCAACCTACTTCTACTACATGGAGGAACCTTTCTTGAGGGACATGGATTTGGCCACGATCTTTCCCCTACTGAGAGCTAATCAAAAAGAAAATAAAAAATTTCGGTCTAGGAGATGATCTTAGTACATTTCTTAGCAGAGATCAAAGAGATGGTAGTAGACAGGGCTACCTCTAGTATCCTATATAAATTATTGCCCAAAGTAATAATAAAATTGTGAGACCTAGACTCATACATAGCATGATGCTTCCAAAAGTATGGTTGGCCTAATAATACATCACAAACTTCAAGAGTAGAAACATCACACAATACCTCATCCGTGAAGGGCTTTATGATATAAGGAATGCAACATTTGACTAATGCGAAGATCTCATCCTTGGTGAAGCCACCCTATGGTGTACACCTGCAGGTGTGGTGTGGTCAGTACGCCCAACCACTTCACAAAATCTACTGAAATTAGGTTCTTTTGGCTCTCCTTGTAAACAATGAACTGCAGCGGCGAACCCTTCACCCACATATGTGAATAGAAGAGATGCTCCCCCTCCTCTGGACCTTCGGGCTCAATCTTTTGAAAATTGGTGGGGGAAACAATGGTACTAGGTTTTGTGTCAATATTTTGTTTCCCCTTATCATTCCCCTTGTCAGGTTTTGGCTCAAAATCAAAACGTTCATCAAACTTTGAATATTTTAGCTTGGCCACCAGTGACTGTTTGGTGCAATTCTTATTTTTGTTTTGAGTGGGGATTTTGTGGAACTCACCACTTTTTTATATCTTTCTTCATCTATTTGGGTGCCATTATTTTCTTGCGGCTTTGATGGGTTGTCTTGGGTGACTCCACCTTGGCTCTACCCTTTATTCTGTAGTTTGGGGGTACTATTGCCCTGCTTCTGATTCACATATCCAAAGTCGCACTTATTTTGTTTAAATTTTTGTTTAATCTTGGTAGCATATTGGTATGTTTCACTAAGTGAGGATATGTCCTCTTCCTGAAGGTATTTTCACAGACAATGGTAGTACTTAAGCACCAGATTTCACTCAGAGTCTTTGATACCCAACTTTGTGCATAGAGTATGAAAAAAAAATTGAGTCCATGCACATCTTGGTCCCTTTGCTACCATAGTGTGGTCCACTGTATGTACGTGTCCTCATAGCTCCCCATGGGGTAATAATGTTCCTTGACAACATCTTCAAAAGAGTTCTAAGGGAGAAGGTTGTAAACAGAGAGGGTTCCTAGAACCTTTTCTCACAGTAAGTTTCCCACAATTCCTTGACATGGGGGATATCCTTAAGTAATACAAGAGTAATCTTCTACTTATCAGAGAAACTATGGACTGAAAAAAAATAACCTTCCAACATAATCAACCATTTATCTACAACCTCTGCATCTATTTGACCTTTGAATATATGGATTTCAAATTTCACTTTTACCTTGAAGGGGGTGATGCCTCTAAAGTGACTACTGGATGAAGATGTATTTCTAGTGGGCATTGGTTGAAGGATATGGACAAAGTTGTCCATCATCGCATTCCTTTTCCATTGGAGGGCTTCTTCTAACAATAGTTTGATAGAATACCCTGATCCCTCTTCTTTATTTTCTTCTTCCATGGGAGGTCATTGATGTTGGTAGGGACAATATTGCAAAGGCTCAACCAATTAGAGTCCCAACTCCTTATACCCCGACCTCGTTGAGGACATGGATAGAAAAATAGAGAAAGAGAAGCTGCTCTAGACCACTAATCCAAATTTATGACGGAACGAAATGAAATACAAGTATAAATAGAAACACAAAGATACAATGAAAACATAACTTCAATTAATTAATAACAAAGAACTGAAAATTGTTTACATACATGATGGAAATAAACTAGCTCAGATGATGGTAGCTTAACTCTGAATAGAGATGTGGCAACTACATGAATTATGAACTATGTTACAATTAGGCTCAAAAGCCTATTTATTATTTAGAAACAATGGAAAACCATAAACATATAAAAACCTAACACCATGAGATGAAGCGTTAAAAGTATGATGGCCCCGTTGGGGAAAATTGGTACATCAACTTCTTAGGTCATAACTTTGGCATATGATATATGTTTGATGCGTATGACACCTTCTTAAAAATATCCATACAAGGAATATAATTTTGACTACAAACCCATATTGTAAGTCATAATTTTTCCTGTTTTCCAAAAAAATGTCATTTAGGACCTGAAAAACTACCAAAAATAGTAAATTGTGCTACAAGTAACGAAACTGAAAGAAACAATGGTGGGGGTCCAAGTGGAATAGGTAGGTGGCCACCAATATCCACCTAGATCATGGTGCTTCTTGTATAGGGATTAAGTAGTCAAGTTTAAATCTCAGGCGATCAAATGCAACTTGTAGATGGTCCATTTTCGTTTGGAGCAGACCAATATCCACCTGGATCATGGTGCTTCTTGTAAAGGGATTAATTAGTCAAGTTTATAGCTCAGGTGATCAAATGCAACTTGTATATGGTCCATTTTGGTTTGGTGAAGACCAATTTTTTGGTGCAACAGAGAAAGTTGGGCTTGCTCTTCAACCTTCTTCATTTCCCCCTATATGGAAAGTAAAATTATGATATATTTTATGGTGGTTATTAGGTGAAACCAATGTTGACTAAGATCATTACCCTTTTCTCACTACAGAATCTCCATTTTGAGGCTAAGTCTGTGTTCCTCTCTACCTTCTACAATTATGGACAACCAAGCTCAAAACTCTAGATGAACACTAAAACGTAATTCTTATTTATAACTATTCATATCTGGCCCTAATAAAAACATGTTTCTCTCATCGATTTCATAAAAACCATATTCCTTGTACATTCTACCTATCAGACATTCATTTCTTGCTTTAATTCCTTTTCCATAAATAGCCATCCTCATTGAAACTAGTGTCTTCAATCGAAATTGCAGCATCTCAGATATATGACCGACAATCTCTCACAATCCTCCACAGTCAATAAATTTGTAGTTGCATTCTCATTGTCTTGGCCCTTCTAGACTCATGCAGTATACATTTACTTCAAGACTGTCATCACCTATGTAAATTCTCTTTGTCTTTCATTCCCTTTCAGAGTTAATACTTCTGCAGAAAAAATCCAACTCCATTAATATCCACAGCTCAAATCGATATAGCAAAGATCTGAGGATACGATTGACATACATTCATGTCCCTTCATATTTAACATGGTTGAAGGTTTTATTACACCTGTCTTTAATTCCAATGTTCTACACGTGATCCCTTGACCTGAGCACACAAACCCATTGATTAGGTTTAATTGAAGATCACCAAATCAAAATTAGGAGCATCATTAATCGGATTTGGGATTTGATTCTTTTCCATTGAGTTTCCATCCACACCATTAAAACTTAAATTCTCATTATTGGAGATGAATCCACTATTAAAAATGTTATAGTTTGTTACTCATGGAACATATTTATTTACCCTCATTTAGCCATCTTGTTCCACCTCCCCTTGCTCGAGAGTGACTCAATGGCTTGCCTATGAATCTACAATAGAGTTGAGATTTCTTTTGGCCTAGAAAAAATCAATGATCTCAAATTTGAGAATTTGTAGACTTATTCTATGAAGTGTGGGTGATTGTAATTGTGATTTTTCCTCTTTGATTTTTCACACTTGTTAAATAATCAACATTGATGCAAACATCATCATATGTCATTTTTTTTTTGCTATTGTCAATTCTGATCCCTTCCATAGGGCTAAGAATTTAGCTTGATTGTTAGATGTAATTCATAGGCCCCATGTAAATTTAGTCTTTGATTCTTTGTCGGGGAAAAACATAACCCCTCTCACTCCTATCACCATGAATATAAATCACATTTAAATCATATAAACATTATAAATAAAATATATAATAAACATTAAACATTATTAAGCATTAAATATTTCAACATTGGCCTTATTCACAACCCCCAACCTTGTGCGGGGTCAATTAATTAAAGCATAATTTCCATTGATTCCTAACCATTAAGTGAACTAAACATTTACTTGACACCGAGAGCATCAACAGAATTGAACCCATAACCTCTTTTGGGCCTCCAACTTGTCATGATTTTGTTGATGAAACCATCCATTTTTGCATCATTCCATTCACCCATTCTCATAATTTTTAACCCAATTTATTCATAAACACACCAAAGTCCCACATACATGTTTACATGGTTTATTATTATTATTTCCATTATTTTTAATGAATTAAGAAGAATTTTGCATGGTTTTACTAATGATAGTTTACTAAGTTCAATTTGTTATAGTTTTGTCAAGTTTCCATAGCTATCTCCATGGTTGAGGTAGTAGCACCACTCTAGAAGGAAATCTGACACTTGGACTTGGTTTCTAGAAGCTCCAATATGGATTTGTATTGGTCAAATTCCACCCATCTTGCACCTGTGGACCTGCAACATCAAATCAAGGGAAAAGTACAAATGTTTTGACGAGTCAACTTCAAACACATTGTTTGAGAAAATGAAAGCAAATTTCAGAACACAAAAACATGGGTTTTGCTCTGCACCAGCCCAACTAGGTTGTCAATGTACAATTTTCACAATTTCATTACCATTTGAGAGATTTTTGAAGTTCTTTGGAGCCTTATTTTGCAAATGACATGGATATACTGTTTTTCAATTTCTCATTTAATGCATGGTCAACAAAAAGGCATGTATAAGTTGTTCTTTAGCAAATTTGTGGCATAGAGATACGTTTGATTAGATCTGGGCTAATCTCTAATCCAAAATCCATGAAATTTGATTTGATTTGATCTCATGACCAAAACTCAAGCAAGAACATTAAGAGTTTGTTACTTGTCTCAAAATTATATAAATTTCCATCTCTTTGATGAGAGGAGGGATGATCAGAGATATTAGGAATGATCATAGATGTCAAGGATGATTTGAATTTGCAATTGTTGCTGCTTATTGAAGGAGAAGAATTCTATTTGTTTTCATTGAATGCAATTTTTTTAATATGGTGAAGCCCTGAATGAAATTGGTGATTTTAATCTCTTCTCTTAATCTAAGTTTTAAAGATCTTGGAGTCCTTAGGAGGCCCCCCAGAGATATGTGAGAATGGTATAGATGCTTTCCATTTCTTTCATATCATGAATGGTTTGTTTTACATAGATTAATTATTTATGATTATCATAGATTAAAAAAACATGCTTTCTATAGATTAAATGTTAAGCTTTCTTAGATTAAAATGTTCATGATTTCATAGATTAAAGTTTGTAAGTTTTAGAACAAAGTCTCCATGCTTTCATAGGATAAAACTCATGTTTTCTTATATCAATAATATTTATGTCTTGTTTTTTTTAGTTTAACATTAATTTCCTTACCAAAAATTTAGTACTTTCATAGTTTATATTAAAGATTTTAATTTCCTTTTGAAGTTTCCAATTCATTTCAGTTATGCATAAATATTGAAAGTTAATCTCCTAGCACATATGGTGTAGAGTACTTCGAAAGCTCACGTACCCGAATTGACATATAAATGCAAGTAATTTAACAGTCAATTAAATTACCCAAAAACCTTTCAATAGAAAATTAAGGTGTTTTAATTATGGGTACTTGACCAATCGAGCACCCAGCCCTCAACGAGGCTAGTCACTACATAGGATGATATGGATAGTAAAAAATAATCAATAATTTCATCTCCTCGACTGTTATGTTATAATTTTTTTAAATTATTTGTGTTTGTCGTATTTGAGTCTAGGAACTCTCCCATATTGTCAATGCATGCATCTACTATAACCATGTCAAATTTCAGTGCATACAAGCACAAACTGTAAAAAAAAATCAATGTTCGCCCCATTTGTTTAGAAACTTTTTGGCGAAATCACATAATTGATCATTTGTCGACGTGTTTCGAACCAACTAGTGTGGTTCATCGTCAGGACAAGTTGAAGAAGCAGATCCAGTTAGCATGTTAAATAGTCTAAGCAGAGACTCCAATGGCTAAAAATACTAACGGCTATTTTTCAACTTACGAACCCCAATCAAACCTCCTTTAACTAAAATAATATAATATTCTTTATAATTATTACTATATATACGCAGCTGGGTAAAAAATAAAACAGAACCGGGTTAGATATCAATTTTTTATTCAAAATATATATTATTAATATTTTCCAATACCCAATATAATGTTATATTTAATGTTTAAGTAATTAAATTATTTTTATAAATTATTAGAAAAATATAGAAGTAAATTATATCCCTGGTTAGTTACCATTTAATTATTTAAAATATTATATATATATGAATAAACCCATCTGACTATATAAGATACATATATATATAATTAATCTTTTTACATATCCTTAACCTTCTAGTAATTATTTTATTTTAATGTTCAATTATATTATATATATCTATATATATTATATTATATATATATATTATATATATTATATTATTAATTATAACCTTATAATAAATATGCCCATGTAAATGTATTAATAGTATTTTTCAATAACATTAAAGTAATATACATATTTTAAAATTTTTTAACTTTTTTTATATCTTACTTTATTTATTAAGGTTAGTTTAAATTAACTTAGAATTCAATACAAATCAATTAAATGAATAAAAGGAAAATTAAATTGAATAGTTACGCAAAAGCCTATTTTAATTCATTCATTAAACATAGCGTTAGCTTGTTAAAATCCAGGCTAATCGAAAGCTAAATTACTATCAAATCATTTGCTTACAAATAACATATATTAAGCTAAATATTCATAAGGCAACATTAAATAATCCCCAAAAATATAGGGAAAATAGAGGGGATTAAACCCAAAGGACGAAAATTAAAAGAAGAACCGATCGAATCAAGGGAAAAGCAAGAAATTAAACAACAAACCCAAAGGAAAACCAAGAAACACAGAGACCTAACCAAGAAGGGACCGTGGAGGTTAGGAAGACAGGGCTGGGACCCAACAGCTGCTGATCTTCCAGCC
>APFE031615037.1:3150-72561 GCA_000404065.3 Pinus taeda
AATTACCGAGACATTCCCGTAGACTTCGGGGTGAATCCCCTGAGTTTGTTAATGTGGCGGATTTACTAAGGACTTCTCGTAGAATTCGGGGTCAACCTCCTGAAGAAATACCAAGCTACCTTAAAGGCTTGAGAGTTTTCGTATCTTCCAGTAGCAGTAGAAATTGATCACCTGAAGAAGGAGAACCTTCTTTGGTAGAATATTCTGATTCTCAACCCATAGTAATTTCAGAGGTTACTGGTAGCATTGCGTCTACTAGTGATATAGGTAAAGAACCTGACGTATCTGAACCCGAATCTAAAGTTGCTCCAACTTCCGTATCAGAGTTTGTTTCTCGGACTCCTAGTGATCCTAGTTCTCCTAGAGTAGAAACTGTAATTACCCAAGATCTTCCCGTTGGTCTCATAATGATCGAAGAACTTGCTATTGCAGATATCAAAGAAAGCTTCCCTTTTCCTGATAATCGTCCTATTTTAGAGTTTAGGGAGCGTGAATCGATTTTTTATAGTCCGCCTAGGAGTACTGATTGGTACCGTTCATTGACCAATCTTTTAGAAAATCTGGGACTCAGTTTTACACCACCTCGCATTTTTTATCACCCTTCACCTAGAGGTCATTTTCCTGCTTTGAATATGTCTAGTAGTCCGTCATCCATGTATTCCCAATCTCCGGAAGCCTATTTATACAGCGGTCTGTCTGTTTTTGCTGGGTATCAATCCATTTCTGGTACTTTTTCAGGAGCGTCTCCTCGTCCTATCGAACAAAAGTTATTAAGTGGAAGTAGTGGTCCTAAACAGTTGAGTGCAGAAGAAATTCTGATGATGTCAGGTCAACCTCAAGGCAGTCAGTTACCGCCTGGGGGGCAACCTCAAGGTACTTCATATACGCCTGGGGGGCAACCTCAGGGTACTCAATATCTGCCTAGGGGGCAACCTCAAGGTACTCCATTTGTGCCTGGGAGCCAACCTCAAGGACAGTACATACCTACGTGACAGTACATTCCTCAAGGTCAACCCCAGACCCAATATGTACCCCAAGGTCAACCTCAGTATCAGTATGTACCCCAAGGTCAACCTTAATATCAGTATGCACCCCAAAATCAATATTCGTGCGTACCTTAAGGTCAACCCCAGTATCAGTACGTGCCTCAGGGTTATCAACCCCAAGGTCAATATCAACCTCAAGGTTACCAACCGCCTTTTGGTCAACCGTATTATCAATCTTACCCTAAGCTCGGTTATGGTCCTCAGTATCCTCAAGGTCAATACCCCGGAACGAATTTGGTGTGGGATCCATCTCAAAATCAGTAGATCTTGCAACCGAATGTGCAGTCGTCATCCCAACCTGGACAGGCCGTTGGTCCATCTCAGCAACCCATCCAGTCTACTGCTCAAACTTCTGCACCTTCTGTAGTTTCTCAGGCTGGGCCTAGTATGCCTCGTACTCCGCCTCAAACATCTGCTACAACTACTGCAACATCTTCTCCATCTACCCCACCTTCTTCTGGAGTATCAGCAGCTTTGGTTTCTACTATTCCTGCATCTACTCCTCAGACCTCTTTACCTCAGTCTGGATCTACGGTCCAGACTTCGGTCCAGATGCCTGTAGGAAGTACGGTTGTCACATCTCAACCTCAATTTGTTCAACCTCCGTACCAGGGACAGTATCAACCTCAATATGGTCCTGTTGTGCAGCAACCAACCTATCAGTATCAACCGTACCCTGGGTATACATATCAACAACCTTTGCAACCCCAGTATGGTCCGGTTAATCCTGGTTTTCCAGGAGGTCAAAATATCCCGAATGCGATTCCTATTCCTTGTTATCCTAGATATCCTCCTCCTGGGGCTGGTTTGCAGACCCCAAGTTTCAGAGACCCTAATCCTCAGTTACCATTCATTACAACTTTGGATTTATTTGACTTGACGTGCCTTACGAACGATCCAATCAATTATCTTCCGTATTGGCTGCCAATGCCGCATAAGTTGCCCAGTGACATTCCAAAGTTCGAAGGTAAATCTGGAGAGGATCTGTCTAATCATGTGATGAATTATCACCTCTGGTGTGCATCCAACTCCATTTCTGATGATTCTATTCATTTACGTTTCTTTCAACGCACTCTAGTTGGTCTTGCGGCCAAATGGTATATCGAACTACCGCGAGCCACTTTTTATGATTTTAGTCAGTTAGCGACCTCATTTTTAACTCATTTTCAGTTGCTAGTGAGATATGACAATGGAACAGAGTTATTAACTTCATTAAAGCAGTAAACGTCCACTCACATCTTCGATCATATCCATGAATGGAGGCGTCGACGACGTTTACTGAAGGTTTATATCCCAGATCAAATCTTAGCTGAGTGGTTCGTAAAATCCTTGTTGCCTAAGATTACTGAAGATGTAGCTAAAGCCAGAGTAGTTACTGAAGAGCAAGTCATTGCTCAGGCCCAGTACCTTGACTTAGTTTACACTCATTCGGGTACTTTACATGAGAAGATCTCCAGCGTACCTAGTCAAAATCAAATTGTTGCTGCTCCTTCGGGATCTCATGCCGCTGATGGTATGATTGGCACGGTGAATACTAAAAGTAAGAAGAAATATTCTAAGAATTCTTCTCCGATAATAACTTTTCCAGATTCCCCGATAGGAGAGTCTTCCCCGGAACTTTCTGCTGATATTCCCGTTGTAGAATCTTCTACAGCCAAACCTAAAAATGGTGGTAAAAGAAAGGGAAGAAGAAGAAGGATAAAGAGAAAAATCCAAAGGAGAAACCTAAAAAAGAGGAACCCTCTGAAGAAAAATGCAAAACTCGTTATCCGTGTCTCATTTGTGATGAAGACCATTATACGAGAGACTGCCCTCATTGGGCGGAAGTTGCAAAAATTGTCAAAGGTTCCCAAACTCCTGTTGTCTTGAAGGATCCTTTTCCTGCTCAAGATAGTAAGATGATCGGTTCATCCTCTAGTGCCAACGAAGAACCCATCTTGATGATGTCTCGTGTATGGATTGCGACTCGATCGCAAGATTATGGTAGTAAAAGTCCTGTTGATGGAAAAGAAGCAGAATCTTCTCAGTCCAATCCATCAACCTCAACTCCTGGTTCCGATCTGCTACAGATCGAGAAACCTAACCCAGATTTAGTAATCAAACCACACACTAAGAGTGTGCTTTAGAGATCTGCTTTCAATCCACATGCGAGAGCAGCTCAGAATTACAACATTGTTGAGGATTTAGCTGTTTCACCCTCAGCAATGTTGGCTTTGGAAGTGCTGCAATCATGTCCAGCACAACGCAAATAGGAGCTGTTGACATTTAGGACCCAAACCTAATAATCTTTGATCTAGAAAATAGTGCACCACGTCTCTCCCCCATCAAATGGCTGTCCAGATTCCAGTGATAGTCAAAAACAGACCTGTTCATAGGACTATGATTGACGAGGGAGCTTTCACGTGCATTATGTCGATACAGTGTTGGAGATCACTTGGTTCTCCTTCACTCAATCAATCCCCGACAATTCTTAAGGCCTTTGATTGGCCTGGGTTCCATCCATCCGGCATTTTACAGGTTCTACCTATAGGGGTTGAAGGCAAAACTGTTAATCTAGATGTGGAGGTGGTTTACGCCCCTCTAGATTACAACCTTCTCTTGGGTCGTAGTTGGTCTTACGCTATGACAGCTGTTGTCTCATCGGTCTTTCGGCTCATCAAGTTCCCTCATAATGGAAAGATCGTAACAATAGATCATTTGTCATACTTTTCATCCGACTGAGCCTCTGCTGAGAGTATTCAGCACGTTGGCAAAGTGACGATCCCTTATAGGGATGTTGGTGTAGGGTTAGTTAAAGATTCCATCTTACTGGGCACTTTTTCTTTCCCTCCTATCAACGCATCATCTTTTACTACAACAATTCATATGATTTCATCAGGAACTATCGTTAATGATGATCCTTGGATTATTCCCTCTGAAACTGAGTTAGACTCATTTGGTACTCTCATGCCTTTGAGTCCGTATGAATTTGCATACCAGAATGTGCAGTCGTTTTCCAACCCAATATCAACCAAAATCAACTTAATGAACGAAGTCCATAAAGACACATTTTCAACATCAACCTCGGAACTAAAACCATTTTCCGAACTTGTTCAATCAGATGGACAAATTTGTGAAATCCTATGTGTTGATCAATTACCATGGGAAGATCTACATCATAGATCTTCGTTCTTACCCGAGCGATTGTTTTGAAAACGATTTTTCATCTATCTTTACAGCTGAATATGTTAAGGACGCTCAGAATCCAATGAAACATCCTAACTCTAAGTTAAATTTGGGAAATATTTCTAAAACCATTCCCCTTGACATTTCAGTTAAATGTTTGCGTCAAATTCACCCTCGAAAATCTACTGCGATTAAAGCAGAAGTTAAAAAATTGTTGAAAGCAGGGTTCATTTATACCATCTCGTTAACGGATTGGGTATCGAATATTGTTCCTGTGAATAAAAAGCAGGGGACAATAAGAATCTGTATCGACTATAGGGATATTAATCGAGAATGGCCAAAGGACAATTACCCTACACCCTATATCAATCAAATTATTGATGATTGTGCCGGCAGTGAAATTTTCTCCTTTATGGATGGCTTTTCCGACTACAATCAAATCAATATTCTCCCTGCCGATCAACCAAAAACGACATTCATTTGTCCATGGGGAACATTTTCTTATTGCAAATTACCTTTTAGTCTTAAGAACGCCGGTGCTACTTTTCAAAGGGTTATGTCTTACGTGTTTCATGATATAAAACACACTGTGCAACCTTATCTCGATGATTTTCCTGCTCATTCCTTACATCGAGCTAATCACCTTATCCACTTACGAGCAATCTTCATGAGGTGTAGGCATTATCGAATTCGGTTGAATCCCCACAAGTGCATGTTTTGCATCGAAACGGGTCGGTTACTGGGATTTGTGGTTTCAAAAGCTGGAATTTGTGTTGATCCTTCGAAGGTTGAAGCTATCATCAAATTTCCTCCTCCTTCGAGTCTTCGCCAACTCCAAATTTTGCAAGGGAAAGCAAACTTTTTACGTCCTTTTATCCCTAACTACGCCGAGCTTACGAAGGGTTTTACCCGGTTGTTGAAACAAAGTGCTTCATTCTTTTGGGATGAGATAGCTCAGAAATATTTTGATGCGTTAAAACATGCATTGACCCATGCACCGCTGTTGCATCCTCCCAATTACAATCAGGATTACCACTTGTATCTCGCTGCTTCCTATTCCACCATTGGGATGGTATTAGTTTAGGAAGATGAATTCGGTATGGAACATGTGATATATTACCTTAGTCGCACATTGAATCCCAATGAGTTAAAATATTCACATGTGGAGAAATTGGCCTTGGCAGCTGTTCAAGTTGTCCAAAGATTTCATCATTACATTTTGTTACGCAAGACTACGGTTATTTCTAATTGCAACCCCATGATCTACATTTTGACCAAAAAATTGTTGGGGGTCAAGTACTCCAAATGGATTGTCATATTGCAGGAGTTTGATTTGGAATTTGAAAAATCCAAGTCCAAGAAATCTCGAGTTTTCGCGGAACTTATGTGTGACTTTCCCTGTGTTGATTCCGAAACAGTGGCGAAGGAGCCCATTGCGGACGAAACCTTGTTTCTGATCAGCACTTTAGATCCGTGGTATGGAGATATCATCACCTATCTCCAAACCCAAACCTTTCGGCCTGATCTTTCATGATCTGACCGTCGAAAAATCCGATTCCAATCCCAGCAATAAAAAAGTATTGGAGATACTCTTTATCGCCTGGGGCAGACTCTATTTTTCGACGTTGTCTCACTCATGAGGAAGCCAAAAGGGTTTTAAATGACTGTCACTCTAGAGCATGTGGCGGTCATATGTCTGGGTATGCCACTGCCCAAAAGATATTGCGCGCTGGCTATTTCTGGCTGTCTTTGTTTAAAGACTCTATTACTGCGGTCCGAAAATGCCACAATTGTCAAATTTTTGATCGAAATATGCGTGCTCCACCTGCTCCTCTTCACCCAATAATTGCTGTTGGTCCTTTTTCAAAATGGGGTATCTATTATATTACATGTAACCCTCACTCGGCCGGGGGGCATGCATACATTATCCTCGCGGTAGATTATTTTACTAAGTGGGCCGAGGCGATGTCTACATTTGAGGCAAACGACAAAACAACTGCAATTTTCGTATTCAATCATATAATTGCTAGGTTTGGTGTTCCACAAGCGATTATCACTGACCATGGGCGTCATTTTCGAAACATTATGATGACAAAACTTACAGACCAACTTGGCTTGCGTCACGATAGTTCAACTCCTTATTATCCACAAGCTAATGGCCTGGTTGAAACCATCAACAAAGTTTTAGTCATCATGATCCGACGAATCATTAGGATTCATCGGTCGAATTGGCATAACATGTTATTTTCAGTGCTGTGGGCATACCGAACCTCAGTCAAAATGTCAACAGGGTTCACTCCTTTCCAACTAGTTTATGGTTTGGAAGCTGTGGTACCTATTGAGTGCGAAATCCCGTCATTGCGAATGGCCATCGAATTACTTCCAGCTACTTCCGAAGAGGAAAGACGTCTATTATACTTAGCTCAGCTAGATGAGAATCGCCGCGATGCTACATTAGCGATCGAATCTCATGCCAAACGTATTAAAGCTCAGTATGATCAAAATGTAACCCCTCGAACTTTTTCGGAAGGAGATCTAGTCCTTTTGTACGATCAAGCAAATGATAAATTAGGCGCTGGAAAATTCGTGCCTATGTGGCATGGTCCCTTTGTTGTCAAGCGAAAGTTAGCGAAAGGGGCCTATGAATTGGTAGACTTTGACGGGGTCTCTTTGGGTAAACCCAGAAATGGTCTTTACCTGAAGAGATATTATGCTTAAAACGAGTGTGGAGATTTTTTATTTAGGTTAGTTTTTCTTCTAGCTGGTGTGTTTTAGATTAAAGTGTGCTTAGCTTAGAGATTGAGTTTTCCGTCGTTATTCCTGCTTATCTTGGTTTTACGTTTGATGTCACAGATGTCAACGCCTCTCCAAACATATATTGGTTTCGCTGATGGTGCTTGTCGTAGTACACGGAATATTTCTTCTGCAGCTTGGGTTATTTATTCGCCCTCTGACGAGTTGGTATTGCATGGGGTAAGCCTCGGTCAAACAACGAACAACATTGCAGAATATAGTGCAGTGGTGGAGTTATTATCTGAATCTATTACATTTGGGATTCGGAGTTTGATAGTGAGGTTAGATTCTGAACTCGTTATATTACAGCTTAATAGAGTATACGCCATTAGAAATCTAGTTTTATTAAGATTATTTTTGAGAGTGCGTCTCTTGGAACGTGAATTTGATTACATTGATTATCAACATATTCCAAGATCTTTAAATACATTAGCAGATGCAATTGCTTCTCAAGTGTTAAGTAGACATGTGCGATAATCATACAAGTAAATTTAAAAACATTCCATAACATTTTTAACAAGACAAGCCAGTAATAACGATATCATATATATAGGATTGTGTCAAAAAATACATCGTCCTCGATCATAGGTTAAAAAACACCTTATGATCGGCAAAAATGATAGATACAAAAAAGCAAAATGTCACATGTGACTACATAAGCGATCATCCCATCACTGGTGATGATCTCGATATGAAACCACTACACGGGCCACCTTGCAAAGGAACCTCCTAAAAGGTCTGGGGACTCCAATCACATAGCGCTGAAGCCGACGAGGGATGTCGCCTATGCTAGTCTCGGGAATGTCCCTTGTCAAGCGCTCTAAGTGACTCTCCAACTCGGCCAAGGTCTCTGCTGATTCGTTCTGTGGGGCTGGAGCTGGCGCAAGTGGTTGCTTTCTCTCGAAGGGCCGGAGAGCGGTTGGTCGCTGTGGACCCACATCTGCATTTTAAAAAAATTATTACTATCAGTTTTGAGACGATATAAAAAATTATAAAAAAAATTAACTGTAGAATTGAGACTTCTGTGATCTGTCATAGTTATAAGTATAGCTTCGGCGTGAATCACATAAAAATGACCTTTGTCGACGCGTTTCGAACCAACTAGTGTGGTTCATCGTCAGGACAAGTTGAAGATACAGATCTGGCCTGGCAGGTTAAATAGACTGAGCAGAGACTCCAACGGCTAGATAACGGCTAATTTTTGACCCTGAGACCTAGCCCTACTAATAATAATAAATTTAATATTATTATTATTTTTATAGTATTCAAATTGATAAAACAATATTTTATTTCTAGAATTTAGTGAAATTAGGTGTGTTAACTAGAAACTTATCTAATTTATTTAATTAGATAACATACGGTTATTAATAAATTAATAGTAATAATGGTTATTAAAAATTAATTAATTAGTTTGAATGATTTCTTTTGTAGAACTTATATTATTATTATTACTTTTATAATATTACAATTAATAATATAATTATATATTTCTAGAAATTAGTAAAATTAATTATAGTGAATGGTAATTTACCTAATTAAATAACATTATTATAATGATAAAATAGTACTAATAGTTATTATGAATATATTAATCGGTTAAGTGGTTTCTATATAATAAGTAATATAGGTTACATAAATAAATTACTAATCCTTATTCCAACCATAATACTAATCATTTCGACGGTAATCTAAAAACAATAAAATTAAAAACTACATATATGTATGAATTATTTACCAAATGTATGTTAACTTATATAAAAACTATATTGCCTTACCATTGATGTAATATTAAACCTTTTTCTGTTTATAAGAATTATTACATTTACCTCTTATTAATACTATTCATAAGAGGATAGATTTGTAAATTAAATAAATTTATTTTATTTACTGATGTATATACCTATATAAATATATTATTTGATCATGTTACTTTGCGATAGAAAAATCTAGATGGGCCATACTTATTATCGCAAGGTTAAGGAGCTGCAAATAAATATCTCAAGGTAGTAATCACAAATAAAACTAAAATGATAAATAAAGGAATACATCGAAATCTAGAAACCCTCATAATACTGATGCTATGACTAAACTAAAAACAACCAACTCCAGGAAAAAAGGTAAAATCCCATAGGATTAATAGCTGAAAACACATATACATAAATAGACTAGAAAACACCAGAAGACTAAACAGAACACTCAAGAGGAAAGCATCCTGGATGAAAGGAGAGGGAAGGAAGAAACCCTAAGATGACAGGGCGGGGATCCAATTTCTACTGACTTTCCAGCCATCATCTCTGTTGAGATTGTTGGGTCTACGCTCTATTTCAATAGCTTCCCTTAGCTTGCGATGATGGAACCTATCCACCCTGGCAATGACTTTGGCCTCCTCGATGCAGACGTGATGCTTAGTCTTGTCCTCATGCTCTGCTAGGGCTGAGGATTTTGTTCTTCTATGTCTCAAATCTGCTGCATGCTCGCAAATTCTCTGCTGGATGGAGCGCCCTGTTTCCCCTATATAGGGTGTCCCACAAGAGCAAGGAATCAGATACACACCCTTCATGTCCTTGGGGTTAACAGGATCCTTCACCGATTGCAGGGAATTACGGATGGTTCTGAGGGGTCTGAAGGTGGAGGGAATATCAAACTTACTAAGGATCCGCGCAATTTTGTCTGTGGTCCCTTGGATATAGGGTAGATGGACACCTAGCTGGCGTTCCTTAGGCTCTTTCTTAATGAGCGCATTTTTAGAGGCTATAAGGAAAGCTTTCCGACCTAGGTGCCTACTATATCCGTTTTCCACAAAGACATCAAGGAGGTGGGATCTCTCTCTATCCAGGTTCTCATTATCCAAAATCCTGAGGGCAAGCGTGGCCAGAGTGTTAAGAACACCCATCTTCTGAGCCGAGAAGTGATGGGAATCGACATGAAGATACTGCTCTGTGTGCGTTTTCTTACGGAACACTGCGTGGGAGAGAGAGCCATCCTTCTTCCTCGAAATAAGAATATCCAAGAAAGGGAGGCTGCCATTGACCTCTTTTTCCATGGTGAACTTAATAGCTGGGGATTGGCCGTTGAGGTGATCGAGGAAACGATCGAGCTCCTCATGGCCATGGGGCCAGATGACATTAGTGTCATCAATGTACCTCTTCCACAGCTTAGGAAGGAGACGCGCCGAGGCAAGAGCCTTGGCCTCGAAATATTCCATGAAGAGATTCGCCACGATCGGGGAGAGGGGGGAACCCATGGCAACACCACAGGTCTGTTCGAAGAACTCACCCTCGAAACTGAAGAACGTGGAAGTGAGACAAACTTCAACCAGATGAGCGGTATCCGGATCTGTTAAGCGCTTGATCACTTCCATGGCCTCTTTTATAGGAATGCAAGTGTACAGGGAGACCACATCAAAGCTGACTAGAATGTCTTCGGGGTCAATCCTGATATCCTTGAGTTCCATGATGAAGGATGCAGAGTCCTTCACGAAGGACTCAGTGCGGCCAACCAGGGGCTTAAGCTTAAGAGCCAGAAACTTGGCCAGAAGGTAGGTCGGACCTCCGATGGTGTTGACGATAGGCCTCAGAGGGACCCCTTCCTTATGGATTTTAGGCACCCCATAGATTCTAGGAGCGATGGGATTGCTCTCGATGAGCTTACGGGACAGGGCACCCACGGAGCTACTAGACTTGATGGCGTGAGCCACTGTCCTAGAGATTTTCTTAAGAGGGTTTTTGGCAAGTTTTTTATAACTGCCACTGTTGTGAAGATGATCTAACATCTTCCTACGGTAATCATCTTAGTTGAGGATGACCGTAGCCCCTCCTTTATCCGCTTTAAGGACCACAATATCCTCATTCTGATTTAAGGACTTAAGGGCAAAGAACTCCGCCTTACTGAGGTTCCTCCAAGGGGGTTTTGCCTTCCTAAGGACCACAGCACAATCTTGCCTGATGGTGTCCTTAATATTATCAGGTAGATCCCTGATTCCATGCTACACGTCGCAGATAATGTCATCTATAGGGATTTTACTAGGGTCAAGGGCAAAGTTTAAGCCCTTACCTAAAAGACTAAAAACAGACGGGGAGAAGGAAAAGCTAGAAAGGTTGACAACCTTCTTATTATGAGAAGACGAGGGAAGAGAGACTTTCCTGCTGAGAAACTCCTGCTCTTTATTAAAGTCAGGAGCAACATGACATACACTACTATTATTAGAATTGCCGACATTATCACAACTAGAATGACCAAGCACACCAATGACATTACCTGAATCATTAATGTTATTCTTAGGACTCATGTTGTCTTTATCTCTCTTATCATCATTCTTATTATTATTATCCTCAAAATTGTATAAATTATCATTATTATAATTACCTTCATATTTCATATTGCTAAATGAGTTGGTACTTATGCTAGTGTCTATGTTGCATATGTTATTGTATAGCTTATATGTATTATCTATATTACTTTTATTCCCATTAGAGTTCATATCTGAATTATTCGTGTTAGTAATATTTTTATTACTATTATTATGAAAACAATTCCTATTAATATCATTAATGTTATAATTCCTATTAATATCATTAATGTTATATTTACTATCGATATTACTTTCATACATATTATTTAAATCCTTATTAATGTTGCTAGTGGGGTGATAGTCATTAATGGTACCATTTTTATTTATACGTAAATTCCCTTTTAAAGCATTGCTGTCTATAATGTTAATCCTACTCTCAACACCCGAAAGGCCGCTAACCATTCCGCTAGAATTACTAAGCCAACCAGGATAAAGACGAGAACTTACCATGCACTCCTCGACCGAGCACCCGGATTGGCTGAGGCTGCTCCATTCCCCGGAACCTCGTCCGTCGCTGCCTGCGCTCATTGAACCGACTTCCCCTGGCGTGGACGACGTAGAAATCAGGCCTGCACTGGAGATCCCGGTTCTATCTTCGCTTGCCGAGGGGCTACGCAGCGGAGAACCGTCTTGATCGATCAGACAAGAGCCTAAGATGCATGAGGGAGGTGCAGCCACCTCATTGACGTCAGAGAGCTGAGACAGAACTCTCGGAGCCCTAAGAAACCCCGGACTCCGTTCATTTGACGCCTTAGATAACCGGTGAGGACGCTCAGACCGGTTACAATTGGGGATTACCGACTGCTCCGAGGGAACTGGGGATCGCTCACACTGAGAGCTACCCGAGATGACAGCGAGGCCCCTCGATGATGAGGCAGGCCAGGGACTGCACTCAGATTGCCTGGACGAAGGGACGCCGACGAGATCTCCTGCGAAATCTAGACCAATGGACGAAACCCAGGACCGGAGGGCTGATTTCTGAGACACTGAAATGCAGCTTCGGGAACCTTTATCTAAAGAAACATCCCTCGTCGACTTCTGAGCTAAGACCTGAAACTTTGCCGCCTGTTTTTTCCTTTTGATCTCCTCCATCCGCTCTGATTTTAATGCCGAGCAGGCATCTATTCTAGCCCATAGGGATGGAGAGAACAAGTTTGAAAGTTCCAAGTGTAAAACCAGAAGGTTCCGAGAGAGATGATCTAGGTTTTTCCTGACTCTACTGATCTCCAACCTTAAAAGCGCAAGACTGGCTTTTGTGAACACTCCATGATAGGACGGAGTGTGGAGACGATGACTGATCTGGGCGAAGACCGGGATAACTACGGAGTCTCTGCATCTCTTTAAAAAGGCTAGATCTGTCTTCAACTTCGAGACCTGCAAGCGTGCTCGTTCAAACTGGTGAACCTTTGATGCAGTCGCTATACCGTGCAGGGAAACAATTGTAGAATTGAGACTTCTGTGATCTGTCAACCAGGATAAAGACGAGAACTTACCATGCACTCCTCGACCGAGCACCCGGATTGGCTGAGGCTGCTCCATTCCCCGGAACCTCGTCCGTCGCTGCCTGCGCTCATTGAACCGACTTCCCCTGGCGTGGACGACGTAGAAATCAGGCCTGCACTGGAGATCCCGGTTCTATCTTCGCTTGCCGAGGGGCTACGCAGCGGAGAACCATCTTGATCGATCAGACAAGAGCCTAAGATGCATGAGGGAGGTGCAGCCACCTCATTGACGTCAGAGAGCTGAGACAGAACTCTCGGAGCCCTAAGAAACCCCGGACTCCGTTCATTTGACGCCTTAGATAACCGGTGAGGACGCTCAGACCGGTTACAATTGGGGATTACCGACTGCTCCGAGGGAACTGGGGATCGCTCACACTGAGAGCTACCCGAGATGACAGCGAGGCCCCTCGATGATGAGGCAGGCCAGGGACTGCACTCAGTTTGCCTGGACGAAGGGACGCCGACGAGATCTCCTGCGAAATCTAGACCAATGGACGAAACCCAGGACCGGAGGGCTGATTTCTGAGACACTGAAATGCAGCTTCGGGAACCTTTATCTAAAGAAACATCCCTCGTCGACTTCTGAGCTAAGACCTGAAACTTTGCCGCCTGTTTTTTCCTTTTGATCTCCTCCATCCGCTCTGATTTTAATGCCGAGCAGGCATCTATTCTAGCCCATAGGGATGGAGAGAACAAGTTTGAAAGTTCCAAGTGTAAAACCAGAAGGTTCCGAGAGAGATGATCTAGGTTTTTCCTGACTCTACTGATCTCCAACCTTAAAAGCGCAAGACTGGCTTTTGTGAACACTCCATGATAGGACGGAGTGTGGAGACGATGACTGATCTGGGCAAAGACCGGGATAACTACGGAGTCTTTGCATCTCTTTAAAAAGGCTAGATCTGTCTTCAACTTCGAGACCTGCAAGCGTGCTCGTTCAAACTGGTGAACCTTTGATGCAGTCGCTATACCGTGCAGGGAAACAATTGTAGAATTGAGACTTCTGATGCGCTCATTAAGAAAGAGCCTAAGGAACACCAGCTAGGTGTCCATCTACCCTATATCCAAGGGACCACAGACAAAATTGCGCGGATCCTTAGTAAGTTTGATATTCCCTCCACCTTCAGACCCCTCAGAACCATCCGTAATTCCCTGCGATCGGTGAAGGATCCTGTTAACCCCAAGGACATGAAGGGTGTGTATCTGATTCCTTGCTCTTGTGGGACACCCTATATAGGGGAAACAGGGCGCTCCATCCAGCAGAGAATTTGCGAGCATGCAGCAGATTTGAGACATAGAAGAACAAAATCCTCAGCCCTAGCAGAGCATGAGGACAAGACTAAGCATCACGTCTGCATCGATGAGGCCAAAGTCATTGCCAGGGTGGATAGGTTCCATCATCGCAAGCTAAGGGAAGCTATTGAAATAGAGCGTAGACCCAACAATCTCAACAGAGATGATGGCTGGAAAGTCAGTAGAAATTGGATCCCCGCCCTGTCGTCTTAGGGTTTCTTCCTTCCCTCTCCTTTCATCCAGGATGCTTTCCTCTTGAGTGTTCTGTTTAGTCTTCTGGTGTTTTCTAGTCTATTTATGTATATGTGTTTTCAGCTATTAATCCTATGGGATTTTACCTTTTTTCCTGGAGTTGGTTGTTTTTAGTTTAGTCATAGCATCAGTATTATGAGGGTTTCTAGATTTCGATGTATTCCTTTATTTATCATTTTAGTTTTATTTGTGATTACTACCTTGAGATATTTATTTGCAGCTCCTTAACCTTGCGATAATAAGTATGGCCCATCTAGATTTTTCTATCGCAAAGTAACATGATCAAATAATATATTTATATAGGTATATACATCAGTAAATAAAATAAATTTATTTAATTTACAAATCTATCCTCTTATGAATAGTATTAATAAGAGGTAAATGTAATAATTCTTATAAACAGAAAAAGGTTTAATATTACATCAATGGTAAGGCAATATAGTTTTTATATAAGTTAACATACATTTGGTAAATAATTCATACATATATGTAGTTTTTAATTTTATTGTTTTTAGATTACCGTCGAAATGATTAGTATTATGGTTGGAATAAGGATTAGTAATTTATTTATGTAACCTATATTACTTATTATATAGAAACCACTTAACCGATTAATATATTCATAATAACTATTAGTACTATTTTATCATTATAATAATGTTATTTAATTAGGTAAATTACCATTCACTATAATTAATTTTACTAATTTCTAGAAATATATAATTATATTATTAATTGTAATATTATAAAAGTAATAATAATAATATAAGTTCTACAAAAGAAATCATTCAAACTAATTAATTAATTTTTAATAACCATTATTACTATTAATTTATTAATAACCGTATGTTATCTAATTAAATAAATTAGATAAGTTTCTAGTTAACACACCTAATTTCACTAAATTCTAGAAATAAAATATTGTTTTATCAATTTGAATACTATAAAAATAATAATAATATTAAATTTATTATTATTAGTAGGGCTAGGTCTCAGGGTCAAAAATTAGCCGTTATCTAGCCGTTGGAGTCTCTGCTCAGTCTATTTAACCTGCCAGGCCAGATCTGTATCTTCAACTTGTCCTGACGATGAACCACACTAGTTGGTTCGAAACGCGTCGACAAAGGTCATTTTTATGTGATTCACGCCGAAGCTATACTTATAAAAAAATTAACATTAGGAAAGTGTTGAAAATGATTACCTGAGTCATCCCACTACTCTCCTGGAGGAAGAGCCCTGTCTGGGTCTCCATGAAAGTCAATCCCAGCATAAGGAAAGTCCTGGATAGAGAAAACCTGATGCTCCAGCCATTGGAAAAACTCAGGTTTGAACCGGATGACCTCGGTCCCCTCGTCAGGATGATGGGCCATGACTGCGACCCATCGCATCAGTCTGGGCTCTCGGGGATGCCCAACTACAACTGTGAGGTGTTGCGGGATGAGCATAGGAATCCTCTCCAAGCCAAAGCTGACGACTATAGCACCATAACCAAAAGTCTTTAGCCGTCCTTTCTTGGCCATGGTCAATTGGCCCTTCACATTGGCCAACACAGCCTCGCACCAGTTGAAAACGGTGCCCTGAAAGCAATCGACTGCCATACGCATCTGGGATCCGGTGGCAATGTGTAAAGCGGCAGCCCCACAAAGTCGAGTAACAGTGAATGCAATTACCTTCAGTTCAGGAAGGGATATGTACTTTATGTCTATCCCTTTGTCTCTAGACTGCCTGTTGCAGTACTCTAATCGGAGACTATCGACGGACTGGCCACCCACCCTAGCTCCGAACAGGGTCAAGTCAACGGCCTCTCTTAGGCAACCGGCAAACAAGTAATATGTCCGCCGGATCAATCTCGAGCTGGTGGCCAACAATGAAGAAACCACTGGTCCTGGCGTTCCAAACCTTCAAACCATCACTGCAAGGAAATCCACCTGAGCCCTCATGCCCAGGAATGGACCCAAGTATTTGTACAGTCCGCACACCCTCAAAGCATCAAGCGAAGGTTGATGATTCCATGCGGCTGCATCCACATCCTCGTGTTCTCGTTCTTGTTCTCGCCAATCTAGCATGGTGTACTCCCTACATCAAACCACAAGATCAATTAGAATGCTAGAAATGTTTTTCTTTGGTCAATTTTTGAGAATTTTTGGGTTAAAAACCCTCACGGCGGGGTCCGCACCCTTCCTGTTGGACACAGTACGTGGGGCCGCACTTTGTCCACATGGAAGGTGCGGACCCCGAACTTTTTCCCAATGGAGAAAAAATTGGGGTCCGCAGGTTCGCAGTGGTGAGCTTGCGTACCCCGAGCGCGGGTTTTTCGCCCAAAAACCCTCCTAAAAAACCAAATAAATGACCAAATTGAAAAACTAAACGGATGAAAAACAAGAGGAGGATGATGTGGATTACCTGGTGAAAATGGCATCCGATTCCGACGGTTGAATTTTCCGCAATCCTCTCGGGAAGTTTTCAGAGCAAAAGCACTATTTCCTCACCCAAATCACAAATGGTAAAAATGAATGGTAAAACCCCCTTTTTATAAGTTTTTTGAGTAAATAAATTTCGATTTGTTTATGTTTCACTTTAAAAAGGTATTACTACGACATTTTTATCTCTTTCAAGTAGGTATGAGTAATGTTTGTGTTTTTGTGCAAGATAACAGGATTATTTAGGCGAAATCTATCATTTTCAACCAGAGTCACCTTTTAAGCCCTTTTCTGACTCCTAAAACATGAAAAGATTGCCGAGTTTTTCTTTTAAGCTCGTTAAAACAGAATTAAAAGACGGTCGATTTATAGCTCTTTTACGACCGTAAAAACATAAAAAGATCACCGGATTTTTGTCGTTTCAAATTCAATATTGGTTATAAAACGACGTGTCCTTGGTCACTTTTTTACTTTTCAGGTCAAAGACACTAATTATGAAAATATCCTTGGTCGCAAGATCAAGCGGTTCTCCTAGGTATTATTTTATACTTTTTCGGGCTTAGGAGACACAACTTTACGAAAAGTTCAATCTGGAGTTTTCTAAGTTTTTCAGACTCTCTAAATATGAAAAGCGTCGAGTTTCTCCTATACTGGACTCGTTAAAATTTCACAGTAAGGACCTGTTCTATTACAAACAGGAACGGACCACTCCTTCTTAGGGTTCGCATCAAAAACTAAGTTGGACTCATCCGAAGGATGAGCTTACAAACAAGCCTCTGTTATCCTCCTCAAGCTTGTAAAAAATAAAGAGGTACTTGCCAGAAATGGTGGGGGAAAAATGAGAAGAATGAGCCTATTTGATATCCTTTTGTCTCAAGAAAAACCTTACTACCACTCTTGAACACGACACTTATTCATTCACCTGGTTTGGGAAATCCTTTGTCTCACAGTTGACCAAGATCATTTGACATCTTTAGCTGGGTTATGGGAGTCGACTTTGAGTCATTCGTTGCCAAACCATCTGTTGTGTCGTTATGTGTTCAAGAGGTCTGTAAACAAAACATTCAACCGCAAAATACCTATCATTCATTGTGTCATCATTGAGTCAGTCTTTGCAGCAACATTTCTTCAACTTGAACTATGAGTTCGTGTTGTGGGCTTGCCTGCGATGGGTCGCTTTCTATCGACATCAGCACATTATCTAGAGAGTTGACTTAGAAATCGTCAGTACCTTGGAGTCTTCATGCATCAATGGCAGGTTTCTCGCCTTCGACGTTAGTTTTCATCATTGACTTGCGATCGAAGGATTCCATGAAATGTTCGACATCGACTCATTCATTCACATCTCATGGATTGTGCTGGTACTTTGAGAACCATTGACATTACTGGTGGTCTCTCTCACGCTTGTTAACAGTTTACATCATTGACTGGTAATCAAGTGGTTTCTACCATGTTCGACATCGACTCATTTATTCACATGGCTAGAATCGTACCAATTCGGGAAGTAGAGATGAAGACCCTGGATCTAGTTTCCACCATCCAGGCTGCGAGGAGTTTTGTATTCATTATATTTTAGACCAATCATAAACAGATGGCTGCGCCCATACTGTGTCTACACGAGTCTATAATTATGATGTATTATGAAATCATTCCTGTATCAAGGTAGTTAGTCCAATAGTTAAAGTTTTGATCTGAGTATGGGAATGCCTACCTCAGCAATGATATGATCTTATACATGTATTTTGTGTTGAAAATTGCAGGTTCTGACCGGGCTCTCCACAAGATGATCCTCGAAATGATAAAGTACTTCACCCTTCCTATATGATATAAACACCCTTATCTATTACAGGCTTCGTACTTTAGGGGGCAATCTGTTACACTGAAATTTGTCACCATGACTATCTGCAGTTAATATGGCTCCATGTTATTCCTCCTTGTCAAGCCTTAAACCTCTGCTCTTCATGTCAAACTTCAAAAGAGAGAAAGTCATTTAAAATCATGTTTATCTCTGGGTACGCAGGTTCTCTCTACCTTGCCTGTGTGTACGCATCCCAACTCATTGTACTTGCGTACTTGTACGCTCTGTAAGCTAAGGATGGGTGCGTACTCCTGTAAAGGTCAAAAGGCGCGAGTTTCATCTTTAAAAAGTTACTTGTGGTCACTTCTAGAGCTTTCTAGAAGAGTGTTTGACGTGTATTGAGCGCCTCCAGATGTTTCATGCACTCCTATGATAGAGGAACTTATCCCATCAAGAGAGGAGCTACCCCATCCAAAAGAGGGAGTATCCCATTGATGTTGGAACTGAATAACTTCCTCTAGAATACTATAAATACAGGCCTTGGGCCAGAGGAGGGAGGTTGAAAGCTGAACATTCCAAAGGGTAGATGCTGCTGGAATTAGGACTTCCATTGTAAACTTGTGAGGAGAGATTACCATCCTTTCTTGTTGCCATATTGGAAGTGGGTGAGCTTGTCAAAGTAGAGGAAATCTCTTGCTGGACCCTGGGAGGAGCTTGCACAACACCAGGCTCAGGTTGTAATGGTTCCTTTTTTGTTTCCTTAATAAAAATAAGTCCATTCTTCTCAATGATTTGTTTTTAATGAATTATTTCATGTACTCCTTGGTCTATATGATGAATATGCTTTGTTTTATGAAATATTCAGGTGTTATGTAATCGTTTGACTGTTAGTGTATGTAGGTCTTAAAGTGAAGGAGGAGCTCATCTGGATAAGCAAGGCTGGACTGCTACAACAAGCGTTGGATTTGAGGTAGGATCGAACAACACTTGGTTTCTTATAGAATAATGTATGTTTAGAGAAGGATTGCTCTTGTTTGTCTTGTTTGTCACTAGAGAGTCTTAGACTCCTAGGGAGGTTAGGTTTGTCCGCAAAAATAACTCTTTCCGCATGACACAACATATAACTAGCTTATAACTAGAATAAAAGTCATGGCAAAGCAACCATAAGGTAACCATCATAATCAACACATATGTTCATAGATCACAATAGGAAAATATATCATATTAACATATGAAAATGTCAACCAAGTCAGGGACTTCGACATACCACCCGACCATAGATTGGTTGAACCAAAATCTCTCTTTCAACCAATCACCCCTATGCCATATTCCAAGCATGAATATGGGATCATAAGTGTAAAACCAAAACAAAACCATCCAGGGCTTCCAAAGGCAAAACCACCTCAACCCTCAACTATAGTGATTCCACCTCTACGATTTGAAAATCACTAACCATAACCACATCGGTCTCTACCCAAGTTATCCAGGGCTCCAAGAACTAATAACTCAACCCACAGTTGTCGCAAGACTCCGTAGTGTTTGTCTAGCCTGAATCTAGGGACTAGTAACTCAACCCACCAAAGGCTCTAGAGCATTTGTCCCAACTTAGGCTCCATGACTCGTAACTCAACCCAAGTTGTTCCATGGCTTCCAGAGTGTTTGTTCCAACCCACAACCATAGGGAAAACTAAGAACCAATTAGAAAAACAAGTGGGGAAAACCCACAACACCATGGTTATCCAAGAAATGTCAAGGCAAGGCTAAAACCATTGTCAACCCAGGTAAATCTCCATGCCAATGGTAGCACATAACCAGATAATCATATGCATATGTCATGCATCCAAATATCAACAAGGCGATCATACAACAACCTATTACCTGTAAAGCAATCCAGTTGTAGTTATTGATCATGTTGTCTCCTTGTGCTTCCTTACTTTCATTTGCCTTCTTTCTCCAATCCAAGTGAATACTAGAGTGCTCCAAGTATGCTCCAAGAATGCTCTAAGTGTGCAAGAGTATGAGAGAGAGAGTGAATGAAAGGAGAGAGCCAAAACTAAACTGGCAAAAGTTAAACCAACAAAAGTTGTGAATTGTTTCTCTGATGCCTCTTTATCATTGATGCCTTCATTTTCTTCATTTTCCTTCATTTTTCTCTAATTTCCCTGTCATGCATGCTTGTGTCTCTTCATCTCCCTTTTATCCTATTTTCCTTTATTTTCATAATTAAATTCCAATTAATGCATCTTTGTCATTTTCAATACCTTTGTCGATTTCCATAGCCATAAATAAACAACAAGTGATGGCCATCACTATGTTTCGCCCACCATTCAGCTTGGAATACATGCCCCATGACCTTGGTCTTATTTTATTTACATGGAAAATCAACTAGGGGCTGTTACAAACCCATCCCACTTGGGGGAACACCGTCCTCGGTGTTCAATGATGCTTATCAACTAGCAAAACATGTTTCTCATGGAGCTTTATAACTCAACTCGATGCAACATTTACATCATACCAAACTATTGAAAACATGAACACCATACTACTTATTGGAGCTTTATAGCATAGCTCATTGCAATATTTTCAACACACATATGCATATATATAAACATAACATCAAACACATATACCAGAATACATCTAATCAACCAGTGAATAAAGAAGGGTACATAGCCCGCATTTGATCAACCATCTCCCATGTAGCTTCATCTAGCCCAAAGTGCTTTCGTTGCACTTTAACTTGCTTGATTTCGGAGCATGAGCATTTTTCACTGCAAAATGCATTGTGCCTCTGGTTGGAACTCTCCCTCTAGTTTTGCCTGCAATACAGACCAATCAATCACATGATCAACATCCTTCACATATCTCTTAAGCAATGAAACATGGAAAACATCATGGAATTTCACTGTTGGCAACAGTGCAAGTATGTAGGCCACTGGTCCAATCCTCTCAAGGATCTCAAAAGGCTCACAATACCAAGGTGCCAACTTGGCACATGATCTAATCCTTAAGGAGCTCTTCTTGGGCTTGATGTGCAAGTACACATGCTCTCCAACCTGAAACTCCTTGAAAACATTGTGCTGATTTGCATAACTCTTTTGTCTATCATGTGTTGCCTTTAGATTCTTCTTGATAACTTGCATTTCTCATCCATCTTAACCAACATGTATGGTATAATGAGTACCCTGTTCACTAGATCACTCCAGTTGATGAGAGTAATACAACTCCGCTCATAGAGAGACTCAATTGGACTCATCCCCAAGGATTCTTGATATCCATTATTATATGCAAACTCTACCAGTGGAAGATACTCCTCCCACCTCCTCTATAGATGCATGACATACATATTCAACTTGTCCTGAAGGATATTGTTAACCCTCTCTGTATGTCCATTTGTTTGTCGATGATAAACTGTATTGAAGGCTAACTCTATCCCCAAGCCTGCAAATAAATCCTTCTTAATCTTGGAAGTGAAATTGGCATCTCTGTTTGATATGATCTTCTTGGGAATACCATGCAACCTCATTATCTCCCTAATGAAGATCTAAGCTACCTCACTAGCTAAATTCATAGACTTCACTGCAATGAAGTGAACCACCTTGCTCAACCTGTCAACCATAACCATGATGGAATCATCTTCTCTAGATGTCCTTGGAAAATATGTAATGAAGTCCGTGGAAATGACCTGCCATTTTCACTATGGAATTGAAAACGGCTATAAAAAGACCAGCTAGGTGCTTACACTCAACTTTTACCTATGGACATTTCATGCATCTTGCAACAAATTCAGCCACCTCTTTCTTCATATTCAGCCAATAGTAAAACCTCTTCACAGCTATCAAAGTCTTCTGATATCTCAAGTGACCTAAGTACGGCTTGACATGAAACTCCCTCAAAATAAGCTTCTTCATCTCACTATCATATGACACATATATCATGTTCCTGAATATGAACAAACCATCTACCATGAGGTGATACTCCTCATCCCTGTACCTTCACCCTATTGTTGCAACCTTTGCTTCAACTACTAGTACATGTTATCATGTTGCCCTGCATGTAAAATTTTCTCTTGTAAATCTGTCCCATATGAACTCACAAATGAAATGTGATTCACATGTACTCTTCTATTGAGAGCATCTACAACCTTGTTCTCCTTTCCCTTGATGTACCTAATCTCAAAGTTAAACTCACCGAGGGTAGCCAACCATCTAGCTTACCTGGCATCTAAAATAGGTTTGTCAAACAAGTAACTCAACCCACTATGATCACTCATCATAACACACCTCCTACGAATAAGATAATGTCTCCACATCTTCAATGCATGAATGATAGTTTCCAACTCAAGATCGTGAGTCACATAGTTCTCCTCGTGCTCATTCAACTTCCTTGACTCATAGCATACCACATGTCCTGACTCCACCAAGTCCTTCCTTGCAAGCATTTGTACATACCACAAATTCTTTGTCGGGATTTGCAATCTTCAAGACTAGAGCATTTGTAAGCAAATGCTTCAACTACTCAAACTAGTTGCACATTCCTCAGTCCATTCAAACTTCTTTCCTTTTCTCTGGAAAGATGTAATAGGATATCCAATCTTCAAGAAGTTCCTGATGAGCCTCCTGTAGTAACTTGCTAGTCCCATGAAGGATCTGACTTCATCCACATTCCTAGGAGTATGTCATTCCATGATAGCTTTAATATTTTCTGGGTCCACTGCTATGCCTTCCTTGGAAACAACATGTCTCAAGTAATGAACTTCAGACTGAAAGAAACTACACTTGTTGAGCTTGGAATAAAACTGATGCACTCTCAAAAATCTCAATACTCCTGCGAGGTGCTCTACATGCTCTTCCTCATTTTTAGAATATATCAATATGTCATCAATAAACACTATCACAAAATTGTCTAGACAAGGAAGCAACACATTGTTCATGAAACACATGAAAGTAGTTAGAGCATTAGTAAGACCAAAAGGAACCACCACAAACTCATAATGCCCATACCTAGTATAGAATGCAGTCTTCTAGATGTCCTCTACTTTAACGTTCTCCTGTTGATATCCTGATCTCAAATCAATCTTTGAGAACATTGTTGTTCCTCAATCCTCGACAATGGATACCTGTTCTTGATCGTCACCTTGTTCAGTTTCCTATAATTAATGCATAATCTGAGAGTACTATCCTTCTTCCTTACAAATAATATTGGTGCATCCCAAGGCGATACACTTGGCCTTATGTATCTCTTATCCAACATTTCCTTAAGCTGTGACTTCAGTTCCACCAACTCTGGGGTGCTCATTGTGTAAGGTGCCTTTGATGTTGGGGTTGCTCCTAGAATAAACTCAATAGGGAAGTCCACTTCCCTATGAGGTAGTAACTCAGGAATCTATACTAGAAACACATCCTGAAATAGCTGCAACATCGTATAATTCTTCAAGACTTCATTATCCTCAAATTCCTTCCCTTTATCACTAGAGACATGCATTGCAAATAACAAGCACCCTTTCTTGTGGTTGTGCTTAGCTTGCATATTTGTAACCATTCTTACCGATGTAGGCTTCTTCTTTCCCTGCAAGATTCTCTTTTCTTCATCATCATTCAGGCACTCAATAGCCTTTTCATAGAAATCTGCTTTAGTATTGTGAATGAACAACCAAACCATGCTCAAAAACATACTATATGAACCTAAAGGAATCACATGTAGATGTGCTAGTGTAGGAATACCACTCAACTCAAATGCATAAGACCTGCCCACCTCCCAGCCAGAAATGCGCATTTCCTTCAAGCAGTCGAACAACCTCTTGCATGTGCAGCTGAGTTGACCGGTTCCCTGTTGCGGGAAGTTTTCCCCTAAGGTTCTTGGGTGAAACCTTAGCAGACGGAAAATTATCTAAGTTAAGAAACACACACACACACAACCGTTTATGCTATAAATAACTACCTTTAGGGTGAGAGGGGCATACCTGATGTCCTACGTTTGAGTAGTTACTCAAGGGTGCAAACCCTTCTTCACGTCCCTTCCGCTCCTTGGTCCTGTAAAAACCACAATTCCACAAACTACAACAGTATATGGACAAGATTTTACATAAAATGATCTTTGTGTTATATGAAAAGATGAGTTAGTTACAAACTTATAAGCATCTATTCAAGTATGAACTTCACATATAAATATCATTAACACAAAGAAAAGAGCGTTTCAGGAACAAGACGTGTTTCTTTATTAGATAAATAAAATAATATGAAACAAGAGCAATATCACCTGAATCCGCTTCTGCAGGCTCCAAGCTCAGCCTCCTTCTGGATCCGTCCCGCCTCAAGCCACTAGTAGGTCACCTTCCATTACTCTCTCCAAGGTGTGATGGGAAAAATGAGCATCCAAACACAAAGGAAACAAGGGTTTCCTATACAAGATGGGGGAAGTGCAGAAGGCACAAGGTACTTCAGACCTGATCAGGGGGATAAAAAATCAGTATAATAACTTTGCTCAATGATTTCTCCTCCTTAGGCCTTCCCCATGATGTCTTTTTATACCAACTCCAAGGTAGTTTTTAGTTAGGAATTGGTTGGGGACAGTTGAGGCCACGGGCACTAACAGGTGATCAGCAGGTGAAACCCGCGATCTCCGCCCGAAAATACGGAATTTTTATATTTTTTAAGTGTTTTAATACATATACGCGGGTTAGCTATGTAGAACCCGCGTATACACGCGTTTAACTCAGGGCAATGTCGCGTACATGGAATAAAACATTGTTTTTTAGATATATGACCAGGTCTGGAAGGAGGGGTTGCCCTAGGCCATGGCTGAAGCATCACAAACCATACTGGTGAGATTTGGAGCTATAACAGTTTCCTATGCCTGAAAAGTTAACATATGATATACCCATGTTTTGAGGGAATCTTGGAGAAAATCCATCTATTTATGTTACCACTTTCATTTCTGGTTTTTCTTAAATTCCTTGGTGGATGATTCAATTAAATTACACTTGTGCCAACATGCCCTGGATAGATATGCTACCAAATGGTATATAAAATCATACACAACATCTTATAGTGACTTATTTTATTTGGCCCAAATCCTTTTGACCCATTTCTAGCTACCCACGAGGAATGACATCGACTTTGACCTCTTGTCTAATTCTAAGCAAGATGATGTCACCTTGATTTTTTATCATATCCATGAGTGGTGACATCACAAGTGTTTAGTTAGAACTAAACTTCCTCATGAGATCTTACTTAAATGGTTCTTCCAATCATTACAAACTCAAATAGTAAAATATATATCCATGTCCAGAGTTGTTATCGAGGTACAATCCCTCTTAGCTTCCCAACAGCTGGATTTGATTTATTCTTAGTCAGACACCCTTTATGAGGTACTTTCGAATGCTTCATGCCATTTGAGCGAACCACCTAAGGGACTAGACACTAATGGTGAAATTGGTTCTGTTTCTAATAATGTGATCCAACTTAATGCCAAACTTGTTAAAATTGTAGCAGGAAAATAATTCAATTGACTTGTGCCTTATTAAAATGGATAAATTCAATTTTCCACATCAACAAGATTACCTGGATTACTGTTAGCTAGAGTGACATGGCCTTGTCTCCTAGTTAAATTAGTAAATTCACGTTTGTAGGCTAGAAGTAGAGTTTTGCATGGGTTGATTGCAAAAATCTAGTAATCTAGTGGAGTTATTGTTAGTTAAACTGAGTTAATTGAGATCTAGTCTTTATTGGAATTAGTAAGAGTTCATTTGAGTATTTATAACAATTGTTAACTCATTGATCTCTCATTTGATTGATCAATTTACTAAAAATATTCCCATTCATGCATGGAATTTGAATTTCCTAGTTGGAGTGGTGGAGAAGGCATATTGTAATTATTAATTGTATACTAGTTGAGTGTAAAGTGTTTTTGCATTGAGAAGGTGATCAATTCCTTGAATATTTGTGCAAGGCATTGTGGAATTATCCTATTTTTTAGGGGCTAATTTCCTCAAGGATTTCACAAGGAAATAGGAGGATAATAAAGGCCTATTTTGTCTAAGTGTTGGTTAGAGAAGGTCAGTGAGCAGGAGATCATAATTGCAATGTAGGGCATGCTTTAGGATTGAAGCTAGACATTGTAATTGATCTATATTCTCATCTAAATTAATTCAAAGCAACATAAGGGTATTTCCCAATTGGTTTCCCCTGTAAAACAATATTTTTCCTTGTGTTTTTATGGTTGTGTGTTATTTCATGTGTTTCTATCATGTGTTCTCCCTTCCGCAGAATAGTAGAAGAAATTTGTGTCTCTTGATTTCAGGTCGAATTAATTAGCAATAAAAATTTTCTTACTATTTATACATGGTATTAGAGCTATGGAAGACTACATAGAAACCTTTTTCTAGATCTTCTCTCAGATAAATTTCAATTTGTATATTTTTTGGTGCATATTCTCTTCAATGCAGGAAAAATTTTAATGGATTGAGGCTTGAGTATGCATTGGATGGAATCTCAATTTTTTTGTGCTTGGAAAGCTAGGATGGAAGTTTTCCTGGATGACAATGGAGTATGGGAATACACAAAAACTAATATTCCAAAACTAGAAACATCAGATTCATAAGCACTTGCTTAGTGGAAGAAAGACATAGTAGAAGCTCGGAGGATTATTCTAGAGGGTATCAGAGATCATGTGGTTTCGAACTTGCCTATAAATGAGAATCCTTTTGTAATGTGGAAAAATCTCACAAATATATTATAGAGTAGCAATGATGCCAGTAAATTGGCATTCAGAGATAAACTCAGGAGAATTTGAATGAAGAAAAAGGAAAATTTTCCTCAATACCTATCTAGATTCACCTAAGATTGAGATGAATTTGGACGAGTAGGAGAAAATGTGCCATCATCTCAACTTGTGAGCTTAGAAATCCTTGGCCTTTCGAAATCTGGGCATAACTATCAAGATTCAGTTAAAAGAAGAGACAAGCTACCAGATTGGGAGAGACTTTGGGCTAATTTGGTTCAAGAGGAGATCAAAAGAAACACTAGAGATGGTGTCACAATCGAAGCTGAGGAGGAAGAAATATTTTCCCTGGTAGGCAAGGGAAAGAAATCCAATGGAAATAAGGCCCAAGGTAAGGTGGAATCCAACCAGAACCATGGATAGAAGAAAGATCTCACCAAAATTAAATGTTTTTGCTGCCTTGAAAATGGACATTATGCAACCAAGTGTTCACACAAGAAATCTGAGAAGAAGGATGTAGGAGGAGTAGGAGGTTATGCTCTCACATCACAATTCGAATTGGATTTCACCATCATTGTATGCATGGAAAGTATTGTATGAGGCATTGTATGGTAATTGGACTCTGGATCCTCATTTCATATGAGAGGAAGCAAGGAGTTCTTCAGTAATCTAGAGCAGAGGGACCTACAATTACATATAGAACTTGGAGATGATGGGAGGTGTAGTACCAAAGGGATTGGTACTGTCACCTTTAAGAGGGATTCAAGCTCCCATATTCACTTGAAAAATGTAATGTATGTGGCTGGGTTGAAGAAAAATTTGATTTTTGTAGCTATATTGGAGGATAGAGTATATGATGTGGTGTTCAGTAAAGGGAAAGCTTTCTTGAAGCATGTTACTACTGGACAAGTAAAACAAATTGGCATTACAATGAAAAACTATCTACAAGATGGAGATGGATGCGTGCATCACATTTAGCAACAAAGAAAAACATGGCCAAAGTTGAGATGTTGGAGAACTTTGGCATAGGTGCATGGGTCACTTACACCATGGATATTTGAAGATAATGCAACAGATCACCACAGAACTTCCAAAATGTGCCCTTGACCAACATGATTTTTGTAAGGGATGCACCCTTCAAATATATGTGAAATCCTCCTTCCAGGGCTATGATAGTAGGGATGGAGCATCTTTAGCGAGTCCACTCAGATGTGTGTAGACCATTTTCTACAGTCTCAGTTGCAAAGTACATGTATTATACAACTTTTGTAGATGACTTTTCCTGCAAGTGTTGGATCTATTTTATGAAGAAGAAATATTAAGTGTTTGTAAAATTTTTTGAACTCAAAGAATTAGTTGAAAATGACATTTGATAGAAAATTAAATACCTGAGAAGTGATAATGGAGGAGAAGAATTTTATGGGTTACATGGGCAATGTTGCATGACCAAGGATTTCCATTATCCTTGTGGTAAAAATCTTACAATGCAAAAATTTATTTGCACAACCAAAGCCCTCACAAATTACTTGGAATGATCACACCTGAAGAGGCTTTCTTTGGGAGGAAGCCAAATGTTTCCCATTTTCAAATTTTTGGAGTTATAGTCTATTGTCATGTATCCAAGGATAGGAGGAAAAATTTTGAGGCTACAACTGAAATGGGGATATTTTTAGGATACATAGAGAAATATTATAACTATTGGGTGTGTTTTACCTCACTTATGATGACATTGATGAGGGGAGATATTAAATTTGATGAGGAGAAGGATATGATAATCTCTGTAGAGAAAGAGTTGAATATTCCACTAGATGAGGAGATTCTAGCTCCAAAGGAGGAGCCTCAGGACATTGTGGAGTAGCCGAATGTGGAGTAATAGAGATCAGGCCAACTGGAGGCACCCACTCAACCATAATATTTCATAGAGGGGAGGAAGAGAACTAGAGATGCTGATAGGTTGGTTATGGATGCACAGGAGCATGTGGGAGCTCCTACATCCTTGTGTAGGAAGATGAGATCACCAGATATATATATTGGTTATATGATACTCATGATAAAACTCATTGATTCTGAACCTTCTTCATTTGAGGAGGTAGTTTCCCAACTAGTGTGGGTAGATTCCGTGGTGGAGGAGTATGACTCCATCATTATGAAAAATGTATGGGAGGTGGTTCCTAGACCAAAGAACAAGTCAGTGGTTGTTTCTAAACGGATATACAAGTCGAAACATGCAGATGATGGAAGTATCGAGAAGTGCAAGGCCATATTTGTGGCCAAAGGCTTCTCACATGTGGAGGGAGTTTATTATGAGGAGACATTTTCCCTAGTGGCAAGAAACTACTCCATCGGAACCATTCTAGAATTAGCTTTTCAGTTGGGGTGGAATATCCACCAAATGGATGTGAAGATTGCCTTCCTCAATGGAATGGTCGAGGAAGAGATTTACATAGAGAAACATGATGGGTCTGAGATATTTGACAGGGAGACATATGTGTGTATAATTAGGAGAGCCCCTTATAGTCTCAAGAAAGCAACCTATGCTTGGTACACTCACATAGACTCTTATCTCAGTGGACTTCGATTCACTAAGAGTGAAGAAGATACCAATATCTACTATATTGTGGTAGATGGATAATTTCTTATCTTAGTCCTATATTTAGATGACTTGATACTGAGAGGGGATGAAAAGTTGATCTAGTTTTGCAAGGGGAACCTTGCAAGAGAGTTCAATATGAAGTACATGGGATTGATGCACGACTTCCTTGGTTTGGAAGTGTGGCAGGGAGATGCAGAGATGTTTGTGGGTGTTGAGAAATGGCAACAAGACATTCCAGTTTAATTTTTCCTTGAATTAAACTATGAAATAAATTCGAATTCTATTCTCATAACAACTTAAAATAGTTAAATTAAGTTTATTAAACTTACTTAACTTATGAAATTCAAGCTGGAAGTCTTTTGGAAGTCATGTATATGCTCTCCCTACTTTGTAGGAGTCTAATGTGAGTTAATTCTAAGTTATAAAATAGAAGACTCATTTTCATGAGTTATTTCAGTTAAATTAGTTCTCAAAATGATTGAGAGAGCTAATAGTGAGTTAACAATGAGTGGTGACACTAATGAACTGCACCATTGCTACTCTAGTTAACTGAATATGTACTCATTAGAAAATCATGCATGTTAATTATGAGAAAGACCTAGTTGAGATTAGAGTGCAGGGACAGTGTACTATTTGTTTTAGATTTTTCTAAGTCACGCTAATAGTGCACACATTAGTCTCTGATCCTTGAGGGATTGCTTTATTTCCATTTAAATACAAGCTATCCTTCATAGGAATTACACATTGGAATAGAGACTTGGAGAGCTTGTGAAGAGGCTAAGATTTGGCCTTGATCTTGCTTATGAGTTGGATGTTGACTTTGTTGAGTGTTGGGATTGTTCTAGAGAGAACAAGAATTGTAATTTCATCTTGATTTTATGGATTGATACAAAATATATAGTGGGGTTTTGAGCTGTGGCTTTCCCCAGATATTTATTGTGTTATGTGCCTTTGATTCTCTTCCTCTATTGATTATTTTTTGTTCGATATTTATGGGGTTCCACTATAAAGAGTAGAAGTAGATTATTGTCTCTTGCTTTAGCAAATTGCATTAGATTATGAGTCTATAGGATTTTCTACATGGTCTCAGAGAAATATTGTTTTTTTGGCCAAGATTTTGCAGAGCATATCTAAGATTTTTTTTGCAAAAATTTTAGAAAAAAATTGCAGATCTGAATTCCTTGGGAAAGGATACCCAAATTCAAAAACAAAATTGGCTGAATCAGAGTTTGGATGAGGGAGATATCACTTATTTAAAATCAGATCTCTAGAGGAGATTTCAAAGTTTTGAGTTTCTGGGTTACAAGTGAAATTTGAATTTGCAATACATACTTCATGATAGGTAGATGGTGTTCCATGGGTTGAGGCTTGAGTATGCCTTGGAAGGTGGCTCAAATTTCATATCCTGGAGGGACAAGATGGAGGTTGTGCTAGAGGACAATGGCTTGAAGGAATTTATTGAACAAGTGATTCCTAAGCCAACAGCTACTAATGCACAAAACATGGATGAGTGGAAGAATTGTGTGGTGAAGGAGGGAGTTCAAGATCATATTGTCTTAAGCCTCCATGGAAAGGAAACCCCGCATGCTATGTGGAAAACATTGATAGACTTGTATTAGAATAGCAGTGATCATAGGAAGTTGGCACTGAAGGATAAAATTCGTAAAATAAAGATGGAGAAAGGCGAGACGATTCCAAAATACTTGACCAAGTTCACTCAATGTCGAGATGAACTTGGAAGCATTGGAATCATGATTTTCGAGGAGGATATGGTGAGCCTTGCTCTTCTTGGATTCCAAAAGAGTTGGTATAGTTATTAGCACTATGTTAATGGTCAAGAGAAGCTACTAGATTAAGAATGACTATGGTCATATTTGATGCAAGGTGAGATCACGAGGAACGCTAGGGATGGCTCTTCATCAAAGATTGACGATGAAGATAATTGTGCCTTAGTGATTAAGGTGAGGAAGGGGGAAGGTAAAATTTCTCAATCCAATTTAGATTTTTATCATGGAGGTAAGAAGAAGGACATGGTGAAAGTTAAATTCTTTCATTCTCACAAGATGGGACACTTTGCTACAGATTTTCCATTGAAGAAGTCCAAGGAGAAGCCCTTAAGAGGAGAGGTGGGTAAGGCTTTGGCCTCCCAATTCTATTTGGAATTTTCCCTCATTGCATGTATGGTGCCTTCAATGATGGGAAGTGTTTGGTACTTAGACAGTGGAGCTTCTTTCCACATGATTGGAAAAAAAGAGTTATTCAGTGAATTGGAGGAGATATATCTCAAGATGCATATCGAGATGGGCGATGATGGTAAGTATAGTGTTACTGGTGTGGGTACTATTACTTTTCAGAGGGAGCATGTGACTCCACTCACCTTGAAGAATGTTATGCATGTACCTGGACTAAAGAACAACTTGGTATTCATTTCCATGCTTGAAGACAGAGGCTATGATGTGATATTTTTAATAGGAAAGGCGTTCCTTCGACACATAACCACAGGTCAAGTAAAGAAGATAGGGATTCAAGTTCATAATCTCTATAAGATAGAGGTAGAGGATTGTGTTGCTTTGAGTTCAAAAGAAGAAAATATGTTGATCTGAGATGTTGGCAAGTTATGCCACAGGTGATTGGGCCACTTGAATCATGGGGATTTGAAGATATTGTAGAAAATCTCTACTGGTCTTCCCAAAGGTATGCTTGAGAAAGTTGGTACATGAAAGGGTTGTACTTTGGGAAAATACACCAAGTCTTCCTTTGGAGAGAGAGACATTTGAGCATAGTCTATTATGGAGAGAGTCCATTTAGATGTGTGTGGACCATTCTCGACAAAATCCACGTCCAAACACAGGTATTATGTTATATTTGTTGATGACTATTCTTGTAAATGCTAGGTATTTTTTATTCAGACAAAGGATCAAACTTTCACAAAGTTTTGTGAGTTCAAAGCATTGGTAGAGAAAGAGTCTGGAAAGAAGGTTAAAGCTATATGGAGTGATAACTATGGTGAGTATGTATGCAATGATTTTAAGAACTTCTGTGCAGTGGAAGGGATTAAATGAGAGTTGACGACACTCCATAACCCTCAACAGAATGGGGTTCTTGAGAGGAAGAACATGAGCATAGTAGGGGCAACAAGGGTGATTTTGTATGATCAGAGCCTACCAATACACTTGTGGAATGAGGCATGCAACATAATGGTTAATTTTTAGAACCTTATCCCACATCGGATACTTGAGATGAAGACACTAGAGGAGGCTTATTCCAGTAAGAGCCCAGATGTTGGTCTCTTCAAGATTTTTGGGTCATCGGTTTATTGCCTTGTGACCAAAGATGCATGGAAGAATATTGAGCCAACAATAGAGTTAGGGATATTTTTGGGGTACACTGATACACCCCACAACTATCGGGTGTACATGCCGACTAGTCGGATGACACTCGTTCGCAGGGATATCCGGTTCGATGAGGATAAGGCCATGTGAGTATTCCTTGAGAGGGAGCTTGACATACATGAGAATTAGGAGCTTTTAACTCCTAAGGTTGAGGGGTCTCATATTGATGTCGAGAAGCCACATGTAGAGGTTCAGAGAGTGGAGACATCCACTTTGGCAGAGTCTTCCAAAGAGGGAAGAAAGTGCACTAGAGAGGTTAACAGATTGTTAGATGATGCATAGGAGAATGTGGGAGCACCCTATTCTCAATGCAGATAGAGGAGGTCACCAAAGAGGTACACTGGATACATGGCACTTATGGGTGCATGTGTTGTGATAGATCCATCTTCTTTTCAGGAAGTAGTGCAACAACTGGTTTGGGTTGATGTGATGGTGGAGGAGTATTACTCCATAAGTCAAAACAGTGTTTGGGATGTGGTCCCGAGACTAGAGGACAAATCATTTGTGAGCTCCCATTGGATTCACAAGGTAAAGAAAGCTATAGATGCTAGTGTGGAGAAGCATAAGGCCATATTTGTGGCCCGAGGCTTTTCACAGGTAGAGGGGATTGACTATGATGAGACCTTTGCTCCTATTGCGAGGTACTCGTCAATTAGATCTATTTTGGCAGTATCAACACAAATGGGTTAGAAAATCCATCAGATGGATGTGAAACCTACCTTCCTTAGTGGCATGATTGAGGAAAAGGAGTACATAGAGAAGCCCGAAGGTTTTAAAACCTTGGAATTTGAGTCGCATGTGTGCCGACTTAAGAAAGCATTGTATGGGATGTGTTAGTGTCGGTATCTTCATCCCTCCATCAATGATCAAAATTCTCTTGTTGCATTGCATTTTAGGTGTCTCATCCGAACAGTTGCATTCCATTAGGGTCATGGATCATCTGATGGTAGTGGCATATTATCAATTTTCCCTCATGGTCTTTACCTGCTGGACTATTTTCACAAATTCAGGTAATTTACAGTCATTTTCTATCTTTACATTTGTAAAAGCTATTTTTAGGTTTTTTAGGTCTCATTAGGTCTATGGTTTGTCATTAAAGTCTTGTAAAAGCTCAATAATGGTCAACAGGCACATGAGGAGGTCAAATAAGTTTTCAGCATAAAAAATTTCAATACCCACATGTTTAGTGATTGATTTTTCCTCAAAATCTTGTTTTGAGGAAAAACTGAGTTTTTCTTCTATGTATATAATTTTCATGTAATTTTATTCTTCCTATATGTAATAAGTCTGGAAATGCAGCCCTGGTCACCTTGCCAAGCTCCTACACTTCAACTCTTGCAAAAGAGACAAGAGATTCAAAGCATTAGTCCATCAATTTTCAAAGAACAAGTTAAACTGCCAAAATAGAGTTTTAAATGATAAAGTGAAAAGGAAAAACATTAGAAAGTGGGATTTTGTGAATGAAAAATTTGAGTCCCTTGTATATAAAGTTTTTCTTGTGTTGAAGAGTTCATTTTTGTGCCATAAAGAGAGTGAACAAGCCAAGTCGCATTTTTAAGGTAAAGAAGAGAAAACTGCAGCAAAACTATGCAAAGTTCTTGGCGCAGTGCACCTAGGTTGAGGCGCAGTGCACCTAGTCAGCGCGGCGCATAAAGCTCAGTAAATACATTGGAAAATACACAGGCGTGGTGCACCTGTTAGTGGGCGTGATGCACCTGCCTTCCAAGACCTAAATTCACTCAATCGACCTTGCAAAGCTTCAAAATCTTGCCATATTTATTCCACAAGTAAGTGAAGCATTCCTAAGTGCCATTGCAAGGGTTTTAGTCCTCATTCATGGTGTTTCAATAGGTGAAAGATAAAACCCTAGTTTGTTGCACAGTCAAATTGAAAAAACTATCTAGGGTTTCAAACATTGTCATTGTTGTTGTTTGCTCTCCTGCATCATTTTCATTTCCCTCCACTACACTTCCCAAATTTCATTTCCTTTCCCCTTTCTCATTTACATTCATCCTACCCCCCTTCCCCAAAATCCTAAACCCTAACAACAAATTCCCATTATTACCCCAAACCCTAATTGGCATTCCCAAAATCCTACACTCCCAAAAACCCTACAACTAGCATCACACCCCCTCATTCACAGTCCCACTCATCAAACCCTTTCATTAAATAGCAAACAAATATTCTTCATTTAAAATCTTTTCATACTCATCATTGAAACACCATATAGTGGCAAACATGGAAACAGATTCACCTTATGAAAGGGATGAGTAAACAGTCAGTGATTCCTCCCAAGAAATTCATGCACCAAGAAAACCTCACAAGGGAGGAAAACACATTTAGGAGGAGCCCACTACACTTACTGAGCTATTGGCTTGCCCTCTTGCTGTAGCATGTTTCAAACATCAGTCTTGTTACCAGTTTTGTGAGATGGTGGAAAGAGTCAACTACCACCATGAGCTTGCTATATTGTTTGTCCTCCATATTCACAATGGCCACGTCAATTTGGCAAGTGTTACATTCACTTTGACACCTGAAACTATAGTTGAAGCAATAGGTATTCCAAATGTGGGTGAACAATGGAACAAAGAACAACTGGTGGATAAAGAACATTATGAGCCTTATATCAAGGTTGTCTATCAGAAGCAAATCAATAGGGTCTTCCCTTTCAGATACCTACAAGACACATATGATCCACTCATGAAGCTGATAATCAAATATTTCAGCTGTGAAGGCAGAATTTCTCGCTTATACACCTATGATATTAGATTATTGATGCATTTCACTAGGGTGAGGATGATGAACCTCCCATATTTCATGTGCTAGAATATTGAGAAAATGACCACATTTGTGCAAAGGAATCCTCCTCATCAACAGTACAATAGCATTTATCACTTTGCATTGATGATTATTGTAGTTTTGCATCAGCTGAGCTTGCTGAATGTTTCATGGGATGATTTCATTTCACATGGGGTTTTCAGAAGTCCTCGAGTGACCCCATTAGTTTTTCATGAGGCAGGAGGGACTTCACATCAAAAAGAAGTGCATGAGACTCGAACCACCAGTATATCAGTGTTCATCACTTATTAAAAGGGGACAAGGAGGTTATTTGCAGTGGAAAAATGAGTACTATCTCCACCTGGGGTGGAAGGGCTCTCGTTTCCTTCAATAGCAAGTAGATACAGGACAAAGGCAAACAACTAGTGCATGATGAAGGGCCTTTGGAAGGTCAAGAGAGAGATTTCATTCTCATTCAGGATGAGGACACTGATTTGAGCTCCTAAAGCTCAAAACTTAAAGAGATCATCTAGGAACAAGAAGCTGATATTCATGCCTTAGCTCTTAACCTGGAAAGAGCTAAGTGGATTATAAACTATTTTGAGCAAAGGAACAAGTAGCTAGAGGATCAGCGAACTATCATGGAGCTACAAACTATAAGAGAAAACCAGCAAGCAGGCAAGAGGAGGAAAATCAAATTGACACCACTAGAGCAAGAGATTGATGTTGATCAGGAATCTTGGCTAGAGAGGACAAACATGGACTTGGAGAAGCTTCTGGAGAAGGCCAACAAAGAGAAAAATATGTTAAGGCACATGGCCTATCACTATTTGGCAAGAAACAAGATTTGCAAAGCAAGAATAAGGAGTTTAAAGGCCAAGTTGAGGAAAACTTTGAGGAGGAAGAAAGACCAAGATAGACTCAAAATCTTCGCTGAGGCTTCCTTAGCCCAACATAGTACTTGATGTAGGTCAGTCAGTGCAAATTTCAATAAATCTGGCACACTTTTTGTCAATTTTGAATTTTTGAAGGGAAAAACAAGATTTTCTACCTAGTGCGTAGCACCACCCGACGCTCGCTTTTGCTAGGGACCTCTTCTGGTGAAAAAATCTACATTTTCTAATTCCTCATGAAAAATTATGAATGCTCAGAAATTACTAGAAAGTTTTTTCAAGTTTTGAGCTTCCAAAAGGGTCAAAAACTCCTCCAAAATGCCCCTTCTGCCCCATTTTGGCCGCACAGGAAGCAGTGCTGGGAGAACTCACTTTTGGAGGGGTAAATGGACACCAAATTCAGAAATGTTAATTATTTTGGAAAGTAGACAGATAGAAATTTCCAACAAGTCCTCTTGGAGAAAATTTGGTGCACGGGAAGGACTCCAAAATTAGCTGCAAAAGGCACTATGCATAGGGACAGTGGCGCGATGCACAGGATGAAGAATTGTTATTTTTGCCAAAAAACTCTATTTTTTCGCCTAGTTTTTTCTCAGTTTGAATTTTTTCTCTCTCGTGGTCAAACTCATGATGTAAATTGATGGAATTTGATGTAAAAATGTTGAAAATTCACTCATGGAGGTAGATGCATCATGAAAAGGTAGTTTTGAATTGAATGAATTAGTTTCCTAGATTTTAGAGGCAAGCTGTTCCACCACCTACCTTTCAGTTCTTAATTTAGATCTTGTTGGAAAAACACCTAAAATAATGAATTCGACCCCTAAAGCCTAGCATGAGTTGTTTTTTGCCTATATCTAGTAGTTTTTCAGTCATTTGTCAAGGTTGGACTTTTGTGAAAGCTTTGAGCAGCATTGTACATTCATCTCTGCAGTTTGGCAAAAGAATAGACTAGGGTTTGCAGCATTTTGTGGGATTCTTGTGGCAAGTTGATTTGGTATTGTTTCTTCTTCTGTAATTCAAGTTTACATGTGTTTATGTATTCCATTATCTCTCTCTTTTCAGCTGAACTAAATGAATCAAGGATAAAGGTAGAAATCATTGATGTTGCAGTGCTCTACCTAGGTTTTGTTTAGTTTTTTATGTTTTCAACTATTTGAAGAGGATTCTTGAGACTCTCATGCCCTCTCCAACTCCTCACCACTCTTAAGACTCTCCATCTCACTCAATTTAAAGTACTAAAGAATTTTCCTACCTCGCCCCATAGAAACCTCTGCAAGACTGAGTCCATTCCCCAGACCCAAATCTGCCTTTCACATTTGAGCCATCAAACCTACATAAAATTCAATCAAACTCCTCTGAGCATATACCTAGCCTAAAATTAGTCTTTACATCAGTCATCTCAAGCTTCATTTTCTATATTTTCCTGAGATTGAAAAGGAGAGAGCCCTCTCCCAACCTGATAGGGCTAGCTACCAGGTTGAACGTGGTTTAATGTTACCCTAGACATGACTTTCTCAGCCTGAGGTAGATTTAGGCCCTAACAGGCTGAAGCAAGGACCCCATGGTTGGTACCCCAGGATAGATAAGTACTTCACTGGGTTGTGCTTCATGAAGAGAGAAGCAGATGCAAACTTGTATCACATAGTGGTGGAAGGTAAGTTGTTGATCATTGTACTTTATGTAGATGATCTCATACTGATAGGTAATGAGAAGCTCATCAAATTGTTTAAGGAGGACCTTGCAAGAGAGTTTGAGATGAAGAACGTGGGGCTCATGCATTAATTTCTTAGCATGGAGGTATGGCAGGGAGATGGGGAGTTGTTTGTATCTCCGGGAAAGTATTCCAACGAGATAGTTAGGTGATTCTGCATGGTGAGTAGTAAATCCATGGAGACTCCTCTAGGTGGTAAATGGAGGAAGGAGGATTCTACTTCAGGGGAAGAAGTGGAAGCTACTATTTACAAGAAGCTTGTGGGTTCAATCATGTACTTGGTGAACACATGACTGGATATGTGCTATGTAGTATACCATCTTATTCAAGTGATGGATAGGCCTACCAAGCTGTATTGGAAGGCGGAAAAACATGTATTGAGATACCTCAGAGGCACTACTCAGTTTGGGTTATGGTACAAATGGATAGAGGGAGTGAAGCTTCAAGGTTTCACTGATTCAAATTGGGCAGGGAGTACATCCAACAGGAAGAGCACATCGGGAGGGATCTTTAGTATTGGATCAACATCCGTTTCTTGGTTCAGTAGGAAACAAGGATTAGTTGCACTCAATTCGGCAAAGGAAAAGTACATGGCTGCAAGTCAGGAAGCATGTGAGTCTATTTGGATGAGGAAGATCTTGGTTGGTTTGTTTGGTCAACAGATGGATCTGACAATGATTTATTGTGATAATCAAAGTTGTAACAAACTCTCTAAAAATCCAATCTTTCATGATTGGTCCAAGCATATTGATATTTGGTATCCTCATCTCAGAGATTGTGTATTGAGGAAATTCATGTTGTTAGATTACATTCCCACAGAGGAGAAACATGCTGACATCTTGACAAAGGCATTGTCAAGATGTAAATTTGAGTTTCACAGAGACAGGATTGGGTTAGTTGATAATCTCTTTCTTTTTGAGAGGAAGTGTTGATAAATGACAACAAGAGATTTCAATTTAATTTTTCCTTGAATTAAACTGTGAAGTAAATTCGAATTATATTGTCATAGCAACTTGAAATAGTTAAATTAATTTTATTAAACTTACTTGACTTAGGGAATTTGAGTTGGAATTCTTTTGGAAGTCATGTATATGTTCTCCCTACTTTGTAGGAGTCTAGTGTGAGTTAATTGTGAGTTTTAAAATAGAAGATTCAGTTTCATGAGTTAATTCAGTTAAATTAGTTCTCAAATTGATTGAGAGAACTAATAGTGAGTTAACAGTTAGTGGTGACACTAATGAACTCCATCAGTACTACTCTAGTTAACTGATATGTACTCATCAGAAACTCATGCATGTTGATCCTGAGAAAGACCCAGTGGAGACTAGAGTGTAGGGACAGTGTACTATTTGTTTTAGAGTTTTCTAAGTTTCACTGATAGTGCATGCAATCATGAATGATACTTGAGGGATTACACTAGTTTTAGAGGCTTTATTTCCCTTTAAATACAAGCTATCCTTCATAGTAATTACACATTGAAATAGAGACTTGGAGAGCTTGTGAAGAGGCTAAGATTTGGCCTCGATATTTCTTATGAGTTGGAGATTGAATTTATTGACTGATGGGATTGTTTTAGAGAGAACAAACATTGTAATTGCATCTTGACTTTCTGGATTAATACAAAACAGAAAGTGGGGTTTTGAGGTGTTGCTTTCCCCAGATATTTAATGTGTTATGCACCTTTGATTCTCTTCCTCTATTGATTATTGTTTGCTCGATATTTATGGGCTTCTACTATAAAGAGTAGAAGTAGATTCTTGTCTCTTTCTTTAGAAAATTTCATTAGATTGTGAATCTATAGGATTAGGGATTTGATTATGAGGAGACATTTGCCCCAACAACAAGATACTCTTCCATCACAACCATTCTAGCATTAGCTTTGCAGTTGGGGTGGAAGATCCACCAAATTGCTATGAAGATTGCCTTCCTCAATGGAATGGTTGAGGAAGATATTTACATAGAGAAACATGATGGGTTTGAGACATTTGACAAGGAGACAGATGTCTGTAGAATTAGGAGATCGCTTTATGGTCTCAAGAAGGCACCCCATGCTTGGTACACTCACATAGACCCTTATCTCAGTGGACTTGGATTCACTAAGAGTGAAGAAGATGCCAATCTCTACTATATTGTGGTAGAGGGATAATTGCTTATCTTAGTATTGTATGTAAATGACTTGATACTGACAGAGGATGAGAAGTTGATCTAGTTTTGCAAGGAGAACCTTTCAAGAGAGTTCAAGATGAAGTACATGGGATTGATGCACTACTTCCATGGTTTGGAAGTGTGGCAGGGAGATGGAGAGATGTTTGTGGGTTAGGGGAAGTATACCTCTAAAATACTTCAAAGATTCCATATGTAGGACTGCAAGCCTATGGAAACTCCTTTAGATACCAACTAGAGGAAGGAGGATGATTCTACAGGAGAGGTAGTAGATTCCACCATATATTGATAGTTGGTGGGGTCCTTGATGTATTCGGTGAACACGAGGCTTGACATATGTTTTTCAGTTAATCATCTTAGTCATTATATGCTAAATCCTACCAAGCCTCACTAGAAAGAAGAAAAACATGTTGTTAAATACCTTAGAGGAATAATAGATTTTCAGTTATGGTAAAGAGGAATGATGGTGTGAAGCTCCAAGACTTCACTAATGTAGATTGGGCAAAGAGTTGATCAGATAGGAAGATAACTTTAGGAGCTATCTTTAGTGTTTGGCCAACAACTATTTCCTGGTAGTAGGAAATGAAGATCTATACCACTCAGCTCAACAAAGGCTGAGTATATGGTTGCTAGTCAAGTAGCATGCAAGGCCATTTGGTTGAGGAAAAATCATGTTGGTATTTTCAGTTAGGAGATTGATCCCACTATGATTTATTGTGATAATAGAGGTTGTATCAAACTCTATGAAAATATAGTATTTCATAATAGATCCAAGCACATTGATATCAGATACCATCACTTGAGAGATTGTGTACAGAGGAGAATCATGATGTTGCATAACATTCCCATCAAGGATCAGGATGAAAATATTTTGAAAAGGGCATTGTTAAGAGGAAAATTTGAGTTCCATAGGAGTAGAATAGGGTGATGCAAAAACCTTTTCTTGAAAAGAGGGATTTTTAAAGTTGTAGAAAGAAAAGGCTACATTTGACTTGTGGCTTAGGAAAATGGAGAAATTCAATTTTCCACATTAATAAGGTGACTTGGATTGTAGTTAGTTGGAGTGGCATGGCCTTCTCTTCTATTTAAATCAGTAAATTTGAATTTGTAGGCTAGAAGTAGAGTTGTGCATGGGCTGAAAATACAACAATCTAGTGAAGTTATTGTTGATTAAACTTAGTTAACCGAGATCTAGTATTTAGTGGAGTGAACAGGAGTTTAATTGAGTACTTATGATAATGGTTAACTCATTGATCTCTCAGCTACCTAATCAATTTACTCAAAATAGTTTCGAGTCATGCATGGAATTTGAATTTCCTAGTTGGATTGGAGGAAAACACACATTGTAATTATCAATTATATACTAGCTGAGTGTACAATGTTTTTGCAATGAGAAGGTAGTTAATTATTTTAGGATTTGTGCAAGGAAATAAAGAATTCTCCTATTTTTTAGGGTATAATTTCCTCAAGGATTGCGCAAGGAAATAAGAGGATAATAGAGGCCTATTTTGGTTGAGTGTTTGTTAGAGTAGGTTACTAAGCAAGAGATCAAAATTGCAGTGCAAGGTGTGCTTTAGGATTGAAGCTAGACATTTTAATTGATCCATATTCTCATATAAATTAATGCAAAGAAGTGGCGAGATTTTTCTGAGTTGGTTTCCCCTATAAAATCATTGTGTTCCTTTATTTTTGATGGTTTCATGCTATTGCATGTGTTTCTATCATTTTTTTTTCTTTCCGTAGGATAGTAGAAGAAATTTGTGTCTCTTGATTTTATGTTGAATTCATTAATAGTAGAAAATTTATTGCAATTTCTACACAACTAAGTCAATTGATTGTGACATCACAAGCCCAAGTAAATGGACTTGGCTCTACAAAATCACCCTCTTCTGAGAAGCCCACCAATGTTATCATGGTGAAGTCCACAACATCCAAGAACAATCAAAAACTTTATGGGAAGAAGAATAAAAAGAATAAACAAAACAACTAAACTGCTCAGGAGACTCAACCAAACCCATCTAATCAGGTAGGGGGTACATATGAACAATGTCCTAAGATTAAGTTCCCTTGGAATATTTTTCAAGTTGAACATTTGACTCATGAGTTCCCTTGAATGGATGAAGTTCACTAGCTTCTTGTACCACCACTTGCTAATCAACAACTTGCTATGTTGACTCATCTATTTGCTGCACAAACATAACAAAAAATGGTTGTCCATACTCCTCGATCTCTGGAAGGGGGCAGTGAGGGACCTTCTTTGCATCCTTCTCCCAATGCTCCCATCCTTATGTGCCAAGAACACATTGATATGACCATGTGAGTCAAGTCATATTATATTCCTTAATCAAGTTCTTCTTCTATGAATTCCACCACCCTGACTACTTCCACTAGACCTATAATGATAGATAAGACTTTGGAGTCATTCTATCACCCACCTAAGGGTGTCATTCATAAGACAACATTTAATATATCTACATGGGCTACCCAACACTACAACATTGTTGATGACTTAGCACAAGCTCCCTGTTCCATGTTTGCTTTGGAGATTTTGCAGAGAGATGTCCTCAACAATGGAAAGCCTTGTTGATTGTGATCAAGGGGGGTGGATCCCTATGACTCAAACCTAATCACATTCAATGTTGACAAGGCTTCCTTTCGAATTTTCCACCATATCACCTTCCCGATTACTATGCATGTCTTTCAAAGGGATGTACATTACACTTTGGTGGATGAAGGCTCCTCCACTTGTGTCATGTGAACATCATGAGGGAATGCTCTTGGATATCAAACATTGAAAAAGTCCACTACTACTCTATAGGCATTTTGTGGGAATCATTTCATTCCTAAGGGGTTTCTTCCCAAGTTTCCCATAGGGGGAAAAATTTCCTACGTCAATGTCGAAGTCGTCGACACTCCTTTAGATTATGTCTTGCTCCTTGGCCATAGTTGGTTCTCTGCTATGTTTGTTATTGTGTCTTTGGTATTTTATTTTATTTTACTTTCCCATGAAGGAAATATAGTCACAATTGCTCAGCTAGATTATTACATGCCATCAGCCCAACTTTCCACTAGAGGGACCTCGGTCCCACTTGTTGGATATAACCTTGGGTATTCGTCAGTTACGACCACCTAAAAATTCCTCCTTTGTCCTATTATAAATCTCATATGCATATGATATCTTCTAACACTTATGGACCCCATAAAATTCCTGATCCTTGGGTGGTGTCTCTTGATCTTATGCAAGTTGATCAAGCTAGTGAGACCCCTCCATCACTGTTTGTGGAAGAGATTTCCTCTTTGGAAATACTATCAGTACCTCCTTATGCTGGTTAGAAAATTTATCCTAATATGAAATATGACTAGGATCCTTTTCCCACATGAGTCATCACTCCACCTATTCCACATGACTCCCTTGACGATGAGTCTCCTCCTCGACAGGTCATCTTAGAGGTCATGGATTCACTTATTTGAGTTAGTTTAGAATCTCTTATCATAAATGGCTCATCCTCAAATCATACTCTTGGGGTGTTTTTCCAACATATCCCATGGTGAAGTTCTAATCCTTGATGAGCCTATTTATCACTTGTATCAATTGATGTTTAATAGTGAGGATGGAACACCCATAACTGAGCACATTTCTAATTTTCTTAAATTTTGTTAACATTATGAAATCAATGATGAAGATTTTTCTTGTGTGGATTTCTTCCTCACCCTTGAAGGTCATGTTAATCGATGGTGTCATACCTTACCATCTTCTTCCATCCATTCTTTTCATCATTTCCTTAAGGAGATTTATCAAGCCTTCAATAAGTATGATCATCAGGATGTGCTTAAAAGGATCAATCATCTATGAATCAAGCCTAATGAATGAGTTGATGATTTCACTAATCGATTCCTTTACCTTTATTATGAATTTCTTGAAGAAGGCCCATATTAGAATTTCTTTAAGAAAAATTTTGAGAATTTGGTTCACATCTCTCTGCACAGTGAATCTGAACCTCTTGATGTTTCTACTTCCCCAAATATTCTAAATCACGAGACACCTATAATTTCAGAGGAGGAATCTATGATTCCTTTTGTTCCTTGTCCTCCTCCCTTTTCGGTTCTGATGTGGGTGCCTCCTTTTGATGATAATAAAGTTGGGATATCAATCAAATTCCTAATCCATCTTCTAATTCTTCTTCACATTTCATTACTCAAATTCAATGGAGGAAATCCTATAATGGCTCATGAAGCCCATGGTGAAGACTAACTCCTCCATTCTTTACGATGATTTTACTATTCACAACTCTAGTCTTGAATCTTATCTGGATTTATGTTTTCCTCTATCATCTACATGCCATGAATCTTGATACCATGATTAGCTTGATCAATCGGCTCCACTAGATATTTTTTCACACTCTCTTGATTTTCGAGTTGCTGGTTGAAATTGTGATCAGATACAAGACAATCACATTACACAGATAGATGAGCAGGAAGGCGAAGATGCTTTCAATATTTCTTCATGTTCTCAAAATACTTTTTGTGAAGATGATTCGATTCCATTCTTGGATTATTTTCAATCTACTTATCCTGGTAGTGAATCAAATGCAATCAATTCTTTTAATCAATCCATATCCTTGGGAAACAATCATTCTGATGATGATGACTCTATTGATGTATGCGATCACAAATTCCCAGGTGCACCATCTGAACTTTCACTTTCTCATGAAGACTTTAATTTAGATCTAGAATTTGATTCAGTCAAAGAAGATGTCCTTATCAAAACTTCCTCTTCATCTCACTATCCCTTGTGCTTTACCATTTATGATTCATCTACTTGCGACAAATATACTCCATGCTCTTCAAGTTCTTCATCCGATGAGTTAAATTCTCAATTGACACAAGGTGGTGATATTATCCATGATGAAAATGAAAATAATCAAATCATTCAATAATATTTCCATCCCTCATAGTCTCTTCTCTTGCATGAAGACAACTCTCCAAACCAACTTGCTCATGAAATTTATCCAATTCATACATCCTCAAATTTGTAATCAAATGTATCTTTCAACTTGAGTAATCTAGCTGTTGCAATTAAAAAATATTGTCAATCCACTGAAAGAGATGGTTATCATCTAGTGGGCAGTGGTCTTATTGAAACCATTGGTAACATTTTTCCTGACACCATGCATGATTTGGTTCAATCTTCAAGATTTGATTTTACAATCCTTAAAAGTTTCGAGACTTGTCGGGAAGTTGAGGCACTTCAACCTACCTTGATGGTTATGTCAGGATCTCATGAATCTGGTAAGTCTCCTGAACAAAGTCAAATCTGGTTTCTCTCACATAATCCTTCTCTTTGTATGGTTTCACTTGATGTAAATTTATTTTTGAAATATGTTTGGTATTTTGGATGTAATTTTTCAAAATTTCAAAATTTCACTTCTAATCGGACTAAAGAATATTTTATTTTTGATTCATCTTCATGAAAATCTCTTGCATCAAACTCGGGTTTGGAATGTTCATCTCTCTTAAAGTCATGGAACTGTGAATTTGATCACCTCAAAGATCATATTTGGTTTAAGGAATCATATTTATCAGATTTATTTCATTATAAGAGGCTCCTCATTTTCCTTGTGAATATCATATCACGAATCTTGTTCTTCATAGCACCTACAATCCTCTTGAGTGCAAATAAATGCATGAGTTATTATGCAAATCAAATTATTCTCCATTCACTATGTCCTCATTGGTCTCATTTGTTTGTTGTGCTGGCATGCCTTTTAAATTATTTTGATGATTACGATGCTTAAACAGTTTGACACCAGTTACAAGAAAATGGTTTGTCACATTAGTCTTGTGTGGAAGTTTGTTTGATTGTTTAGAGAATTCACAGAGTTGTTCAAACTGATTTATCTTCATTCCCTACTAACTAGGAATTTGAAACTTTAATTAGTCCATCTGATCAAAATATTAATTGTCATTCATTTTATAATTTTCCCACTAGTATATTTGATGATAATTGTTTCACTTTGATTAATCTTTATGGTTTATCTCACCATTCAAATACTTGTCAAGTAGTTGAGACACTTCAAACTTCAGTTTTGGTTATGTTAGGTCCCCACTATCTTCACAAGCCTTCTAAATATGATTAGATCTATTTTCCCTCACAAGATTGTCATCCTAGTCCCACACTTTTAATTGAATATTCATTATTTCAAAGTTTTCAAGATTTTCAAGATTTTCAAGATTTTCAAGAGGATCATTTCAAATTTCATGATCCAATTATCGAATGGTTGGAGAAATCTTACTTGGAAAGATTTGTTGCTAAGAATAGGTTTCGGCCTTTTCGAATGCTTGTTAAGGAGGATGACATAGAAGAAGGTGCATTTGTAAGAATTATTTGAGGTTTGTCTGATTATGGTTCCCATTGAAAAGGTAAGAATGTAAATTGGATAAAAGTAGTGGTTGTGAAACATCTCTCCTCCCATAGGAAATACCTTCCTTTTGGTGTGAAAGTTCTTCAATCCCTCATATTTTCTCTTACACATTAATTTATATTTTTTTTAATCAATCACATCTTTCTTATTTATGGTCGAGAACAACTACAGTGGATTCATTGAAAATTTCATTATATTTGACCTCGACCTTCTAACTGTTAGGTTAGGAGTAATATTGCATTCTAGTTTCCCCCTTTCTTTCACTCACTCCTCACTTTTTCTCTTTAGTCTTTCTTGTATTTTCTTACTTTTGTCTTTCATCATGTTTGGTTTAGCCTCCTTTGTTTGTGCTTTGGTTTCACTTCCTTGTTGTGTCATGTCTTTTCCTTTCTATTCCATTGATAATAATTTGCATGAAGGGTATACTATTTGGCCTCAGAAGGAAAATCTGCCAAAATAGAGAAGGACTTTGTGACACTGCAACATCTGGATAACTCTCCATCCTTTTTCCTTGTCTTGGTTACACCTTTTGGTTGATGATGTTTCGACAAAAAATATGATCCTTATGTTAGGAAAGCCTTGTGTCAAACCATGATCTCCATGTCTATTATGGAAAGCTTCATGCCTACACTTGACCTTTATGTTTTGGTGTTTTCAAGCTAATCCAATCAAGTGGAGAAGGGAAAGTGGAAAATATAAATGAGAAAACCAATATCAAAGATCTTGTATATGCTTCTCTAAAGGGACATCATCTCCTTCTCTCAATAAGTCAAGATCCCTTTTCCACCCATGAAATAAGTGCCGATGCACAATCCTATATAAATAAATAAATAAATAAAGGTGTGTTATACAACAAATTGACCCCCTCATCAGATCAGAGGGGAAAGACATGATAGCTAAAGCAAAGACCAAGATCACATGCCTTGTTTCCACACTAATGCTGGCTATGCATTGACAACCTGCTTTATAAAGCTTCTCTGCAAGCCTAAGGGTGTGTTAGTGACCCAGCTAACTCTAGTTGCTAGTTCAGGAACAACGTTAGTGGACCCTAATGAAGTTCTAAGGCTCAAAGGAGTGAATTGACTCATAAATATCTAGATATTTGCTCCTAGATATACTCAAGGAAAGCAAGGAAACATCTCAAGTTCGACCTATTTGGGGGATTTCTAATCCTAATGAAGGAGGCAAATGGGAAAGAGTTGAAAAGCATGGAAACTTCATTGATTTTACCCTAAGGAACTCATGGAGGAAATTGGAAACCCTAACTCAATTGCTACATAAGCAAAGCTAGGGCTATGGTGATAAGGGTCAGAGAATTTGAAAGGACAGCATACTTGATTGTTGAGCATTGTCTCAAATCATAAGAAGTTGGTAAGAAGAGAGAGAGATAGAGAAGTTGGAGGGGTAAGGGAAGGATGATGCAATAGATGGTTGTAATCACTCTTCCGACATTAATATAGAGCTGTAAATGTACTGTCTACTCTGTGGTGTTGGTATTATCAGCCATTCATTTGTTTGTCCAATACCTTTTAGCACGAGTAGCTTAGTTATGTGTAACTAGATGTTCTCTTATGTATTCATGTATTAGTTATCAGAGTTGTATGCTGTGATTATGCTTGTCTCTTCTATGTGTAGGACTTGATCTGGAGCCAGCTCAGTGTACTTCCACCTAGCTGCATTGCACTCTCCAGCAAATCTACACAGAGGCTTGAGGTAATCTAGTTGTCCTACTTTGATAGTTAGTTATTGTTTATGAACATGCATGTAACTTTGTGACGGTTGCAGATAATATTACAGTCTGCCAAAGGTCTCGGTAAGACCTTTGAGGGTATCTCCATTCTCCATACACTGTGCATTTTATCCTATACCAACATTCACGACTCCACTGGGGACTATACATCTAGTTCCTGGTTTACCTAGATAGTTCTCAGTTTCCTCCTCCTTCTAAGACCTCCCTATACTTTTGCATTCCCTTTCTGACCCACCAAAACCTTGTTGCATTTTTGCCTTCACATATTCAACCTTGAATCTAATCCAAAAGGCTTTTTTTTGAGTTGCTTTCCCACACTAACGTAGGTTAGTAGACTACACAGTGCTTTATAAAGCTTTGTGTCTGCATACACAGAGAGTTAGTGGACCCAATAACTCTCTGTGGCCACTACTACAGAGCGTTAATCCCTTAAAATATTGATATACAACTGTGTATGCAAACTCAAGGGGATAGGAAGCTTGCTCATGGACTGAAAGAGGCCCTACAAATGAATTTTGTTAGCAAGATTGGTGTCCTAAAAGAATTTTGTTTTTTTAGGAAATAAGTTTTTTTTTCTTTCTTAAAAATTTTTTTATGAAAGAAAGATCCACATTTTTTATTCATTCTTCTGTTTAGTTGGTTAAAAGCTTCTTTATTTTGGTTTCAAGTAGTTGTTAGGAAAGCATTGGAAAGATTTCTGTTGGTTATGCATGTGTTATAATGACTAATATGCATGGAACAAATATGAATATGTGAAAGAATCTCACCTGTAGAATATAGCTTGTTTTCATCAAATTGAATATTTTTTAAAGCATTGTCTTGTGCATGATTTTTTGAGTCAGAGTCCCATCACATTTCATACGTCAACTCGCCTACTGAAGAAAATAAAAAAGTACACACAAAATTTACCTAAAATCAATCAATAACTCTTTATTGAGCAAACAAACATTAGTTCAAGTTAGGATCTTGGGATAGACAATGTGAGTAAACTACCCAAGATCAGAAACCAAAACTAATGTCATTAAAAGAGAGAAAATTCCCTCTACACTCATACTACCAGGACCACTCTAGTCAAAGCAGAGCTAAATATGAGACAAAATCAGACTGTAAGCAAAGGTATCCCACCTTCGCTTGCAACTCCTTTGGGTATTCTGTGTATTGGGGATCCCTTCGGGGATTTCGGAATTGAGTCAAAGACTTAGGTATCCTGCCCACATAGCGTACTGTCTGCAACTATGTCCCCCCCGGTAGTGTTTGTGATCTGAGGTATCCTTAGTGGCCAAGCTTTTAGGGACTTACATAAAGTGATTGGGGTGGGATGCCCTAGTACGTGACAGAGACGGACCTACTCTATATTTAGTTTTTGGTAGGGCGCTCATCTTCATGAGAGTACTTGGCCCCTCAATCTGAGGCTTGGGTGAAGGTCTAGAGTAACCGTAACTGTACAATTGACCAGCCCTCTCTGTTATTCATTGTGATACTGGGTTTCATCTCCAGTTATTGGTGCTTATAGAACAAGGTCATTTCCCTCTATTTTCTTATTGATCAACTTAGTGTATTTTTTATATTTTTTAGGTACCCATGTGCTATCATTAAGACTTTAAACAAATATCACGATAAAATTTATTGATAAAAATTAACGGTCACCATGGATACATCTGGCCCTTGTCATCAATCTAGAAGATTTTTAGGACTTCCTCCACTCATTGTGGAAGATCTACTGAGCTCCAGTGAACCAGATTCCCCATCCTCGGGGAATCAATCTCCTAGATCTCACACAGAATCTGTTTGGACAACTGACGATTCAAGTTCGCCAAAGGATTTCTTTACTGAAGGATTTCTTCCTCCCTTTAACCCTCTGCTCATGAATCTGTTGGACCCACTCTTGGTTCCTATGGCACCTATACTCCTTGTCTATTTAGAAGGAACATTTCCATCCATCCCATCAACGACTAACAAGTCGTGGAACTTTGTGGATACCTTTGGTCCTCCACCACTTTCCCAGTCGACAGTCACCACCACACCGTTGATGGCAAACCCCACTATCCCATTTTTCCTAGGTACAACCACTCACATGAAACCCTCCACGAGTGGAACCCAGCTGATGCCAGGATCCACCCCTTTAGTGTCAAACTATATACCTTCGACAAGTGATACATATGGTGCTCCTTATAACGCCCAATATAGCACTATTATCACGATTACCATCCACCAACAATATGGTTGGTAGCCATTGTATAGTTCAATCCCATAGATTCAAGTATCTAGGGGCATTCTCAGTATTCACATACCAGTTGGGAATGTAACAGTTCCCCCTCCATTCCCAGGCATGCATGGTCAGTCATTGATTGACATGAGCATTCCTTATGTCAATCAAGGACATATGGTTAGTTTTGTGACAGGTGGGAATCCTCAAGGAGGTCCCAACCAATCCATGGGGGCACCCTACTCACAAATTCAAATGAGTCAAGGGGGCACCACTTATCCTTGGGTCAATTCTATACCCCAACATCAAATTCCACATGGAAATCCACACTACAATGCCATACCCCAAGGCAACTACTATACCACGTAGCCTATGTATAATATTGGGACTCAAATGATGGGAGGACGACAAGGTTCCTCAAGTCATATGTCAGTGCCTTGGTTCGAGTCGGGGGCACCACAAACTTTGCCTTTCTTGGCAACGTTGGATATCCCTGACTTGTACAAAGTTACAAATGACCCCATCTACCACAACTTACTTTGGTTTCCGATCCCGCATAAGATACCAACAAACATCCCCAAGTTTGAATGGAAACAAGGGGAGGATCCAGGCACTCACATCACCACCTATCATCTTTGGTGTGTTTCCAACTCCATGGTGGATGATAGTGTCTGGTTACGTCTTTTTCCCCACACCCTCACTGGCAACACAGCTAAGTGGTACATTGAGTTAACATGTGTGTAAGTAAATACCTTCGATGCTCTAGTGATGGAATTCCTAAAGCACTTCCAACTACCCATCTGCTATGAGACTGGGACAGAGCTCCTCACTTCACTATGTCAGGATACTGCCACCCACATCTCTGATCACTAAAGATGTCGCTTTGGGTGGTGTGGTCACAAAAGATCAATCCATACGTCATGCCCAACACTTAGATCTGATATATTCATAGTCTGGCACTCTTTATGATGTAATCCACAATGCCCTTCATAACTCCAACGTCTCTGCTACTTAGCACCCCACGACACACGCCGATGGGATTATCAACACAACCTCTAGGGCTGCTGTAAAACAACTCAGCGGTCACATTGCCCAGATGTCAATGGACCCCTCTACCAAATTGACTACTATTCCTACCACCGCGATAAACTCTGTGCAGTATACACAAAAACCCGGTAGTAAGAATGAGAAGAATAAGAAAAAGACTTATCCTTCTGAGGAGAAGCCAACGAAGCAACAAAACCCAAAACAAAAGGCCACTGCGCTCCCTGACGATGAAAAGGATAAACCTGCGAGATTACCCTGCAAAATCTGTGCTGAAGACCACATGACCTATCGCTACCCGCATCTTCAGGAATGCACATAATACATTGCTTTAAGGATACTAGTAGAACCCCTGTTGTCCTTAATAATCCTTTCCCTGCTCAGCAGCAACAAAACCTTATTGCAAACCAACCCCAACCCTCGGAAGGGGACAATGGTGGTTCACAAAATCCTTCAGCTGGTGAAGGATCTTATACCATTTACACCTTTGAAATGGTAGATCTACAAACAAGAGCCAAATCCTATGGAGCTCCTATCGCTCATGCAGAGGAACCTTCCTCAAGTCAAAACCCACTGCCACCCAATGATTTCCATATCAAAAGGCTGGCTTGTGACCTTGTAATTAGCCCCCCCCAAAGGGGCACTTCAATGCACAACACACAATACATCTGCACGTGTGCCCAAAACTACAGCATTGTAGAAGACTTGGCACAAGCACCGTCGGCTATGTCGGCACTCAAAGTGTTACAAACATGCCCAACACAAAGGAAAGCTTTGCTTTCAATTGTTGGTGGTATCAACCCATAGGATTCTATGCTTGCATTGTTCGACATGGAAAAGTGTAAACCTCCCCTTTCCCACCAGCTTGCATTTCAAGTGCAAACTTTTTCGAAAGGTAAAGGTATACATAGAACTGTCATCGACAAAGGTACTTCTACCTGTGTCATGTCAGCTTCATGTTGGCTCGCATTGGGTTCTCCAACCCTATCTCCGCTATTGAATTCCCTTAAAGCTTTTGACGGCCACACTTTCATCCCAAAAGGTTACCTAGCTAGCTACCCCCTCACCTTGAGTGGGGAAAATATAATGGTGGATATTGAAGTCCTGGATCATAAACTTGACTATAATCTGCTTTTGGGACACACTTGGACTTATGCCATGAAGGCTGTTGTGTCTTCGGTCTTCTGTATCATCCTCTTTCCCTTGAATGGAAATATAGTCATAGTGGACCAATTGTCCTTTTGCACCCCAGATTACTCTCCGTTACCTAGCAGCTATGTACCCTTAGTGGGTGGTGTACCTGACTCTTACATCAATATCAATACTAGTCTATTGAAGGGCTCTTCCTTGATGGGTTGTTTCCCTCTTCTGCGGCCCACGGTTCCACAAACAGTCTCTATGGTTTCATCCATTCCTCATGAACCGACCAATCCTTGGATCCTCACGGCCCCTTCAGGCATTGACACTTATGGAGGAAAAATGCTACTATCACTAGCTAAATTGGCCTACCAAGCCATTGAATCTACATCCGAATCTCTGCTCACTTTGGTTACGACCAACAGTATGATTGCCCCTCCCATAATGGCTCCTTCTTTCGATCCACTCAATCAAGTCCTACCTACGGACAAAGCTATTAAAGAAATCATGAGTTTAGAAGAGCGACCTTGGGAGGACTCACACCATCATGTTTCGATATCTGAATTAGACATGATGCCTCTTCAAATCTTATCACCTGACGCACATGAAATCGTTTCCTCACCATATACGACTATCCAAACTTTGGACTTGGAAGGAAACATGGGCAATATTTCAAAGACATTGCTCATCAATATTTTTGTCATGACAGGCATCGTGGAAAACATACAGATTGGAGCCAATCACAATCCTGAGGAAATTGCGAGCTTCATCTACCCTTTTAAGGACTTCCACGATGTTTTTATTTGGTCTTATGAAGAAATGCATGGCATAGACCCTTCTATTGTCAAGCATGAGATCAATAAAGATCGAACATCCTTTTTAGGGTATTTTTCTTGCTTGTTAATCCGAAAAATCCTCGAGTCCCCTTCTTTGGGCTCTTTAAAATACCACGAAGAAGAGCGAGCATTCTTTTTATGGTATTTTTCTTGCTTGTTAATCTGAAAACCCTCGAGTCTCCTTCTTTGGGCTTGTTAAACTACTAGAAAGAATATATGAGCATGTTCTTTTTTGGGACTTTTTCTTGCTCTTGAACTAAAAAATCCCTGAGTTTTTCATCGTTGGGCTCATTAAACACATACGATGACAGTCTGAGCATTCTTTTTATGGTATTTTTCTTGCTCGTTAATCCGAAAAATCCTTGAGTCTCTTTCTTCAGGCTCGTTAAAATACCACGAAGAAGACCAAGCATTCTTTTTATGGTATTTTTCTTGCTCGTTAATCCGAAAAATCCTTGAGTCTCCTTCTTCAAGCTCGTTAAAATACCATGAAGAAAACTGAGCGTTCTTTTATGGTATTTTTCTTGCTCGTTTCTGAAAAACCTCGAGTCTCCTTCTTTGGGCTCGTTAAACTACTACAAAGAAGATATGACCATGTTCTTTTATGGGATGTTTTCTCACTCTAAAAAATGAAATAATCTCAAGTTTTTTCTTTAGGCTCATTAAATATTTATAAATATAACCCGAGCATTCTTTTAGGTACTTTTCTCGCTTGTTAAACTGAAAAATCCCGAGTTTTTGTCACCGGGATCATTAAAAATCTACGGGAGCAACAAGAGCACTTGCTTTCTTGGGACCATTTCTCGCTCTTAAATCAAAAAATCCCCAAGTTTTTCCCCTTCTTCGTGCTCATTAAATCTATGAAGAAGGAATAAGCAGTTCTTTTACCTCTTTTTCCTTGCTCAATAAATTGAAAAAGATACCTTGAGTTTTCTTCATTTGACTCGTTAAAATTTAATGAAGGTATTGAGTTTGTCGTTGTGTGACTCATTAAAAATTCACGACGAAAAACGAGTTTAGTTTGTCACCTCATACTCGTAACAAAATTAGGTCAAAATCTATTGAACATAGGTTTCTCTTTATCCGAATTCAATAGATTAACTCACAGAAAAGTAACCGATCTGGGTATACTATTAACCTTTTGTCGCACTCGGTTAACAACTATGACAAAGGGACCACCATGGAGTTTTTCTTTATGATATTTTTAGACTCTCTAAATATGAAAAGCCCACCGAGTTATCTACTATGGACTCATCAAATTACACAGACAGGATATAGAGTCACTCTTTTTACGATCCTTTTCAGACTCTCAAAACATGAAAAGATAGATAAGTTTGCCTGTCTGGACTCATTAAACTAATCAGATAGGGCATAGAGTCACTCTTTTCGTGGTCCTTTTCAGACTCTTAAAATATGAAACGATCGACGAGTTTACCCATCTGGACTCACTAAACTAATCAAACGGGGAAAGTAGACAATACAACTGCATTCGGTATTAGAAAGTGTGATTTAGTAGTAGTCATTCCCTTGAACATGGCACTCCCTCAGATAAACCTTCCTTGTGACGACCTCTCAATATGAATCTTACCATCCTATGAGTTTAGCCTAAATACCCCGATGTTCCTGCACATCTCTGTATCCTAACACTCTTTGGTGTTCATGAGTCTAGTGTTGCATGGTTAAAACCATTGTCATGCCTTCTATTGTTTAAGGGTTAACCTTTTGTTTCCTCCATCAACCCATCAAGCATATCCTTTCATCATGCCCTCTGTTGTTTAGACCCAATGCTCAAAGATTTCTCAAAACACAATACATTCTTGTCTCGTTTCATGTCGATTGATGTAGGACACATTAGTGCCTAGTTTTCAACAGGTATCTTCCTATCAACTTCAATACTCTATCTAGGAAGACAACCCAAAAACACATTCAATGCCTTGGTACTTGCAGACATCAGTGGCAGGTCACCTTGTTCTTATCATGTTTTCTCATTATTGGCCCCTGGTTAAGCGATTCTATAGGTGTTCAATGAAAAAAACATCTTTCACACTCATTAGATTGTACTGTGCATCTTGGAGACCATCACCTTTATTGGTGTCCTTCCTCGCATTTGTTAACAGTCTCCATTATTGACTGGTAATAAGATGATTTTGTGCATGTTTGACATCAACTCATATATTCACATGTGTCGATCTATGTTGTTCCCTGAAGCGGAAATCGAGACCTTGGGTAGAGGCTTGCATCACTCAACCTTGTTTCCTCTCCCAACTTGTGTGTATTCTTCTTTGGAGATAGCTTATCAGGATGATTCTATTATGACACCGGATCCGCATTGTGCTTATTGATGGCTAGCATCATCATATATCTTTGGAGAAAATCACTCTGGCATAGCTACTGAGCATGGGAATTCCCAACTCAGGACATGATTTTAGTAGTTTTATATATATGTGTTGTATCAGGTTTCCCGTACCACCCGAAGCTCTGGTTCTCTCTCTCTTTTTGTCAAAGAAGGAAAATTACAGTTAAGTAAAATATTTTGGCCATTGTCGCAACCTCTGCTCTCACACTTTAGGGAGCATCTGTTATACAACAAATTGACCCCCTCATCAGCTTAGAGGGGAAAGACATGATAGTTGAAGCAAAGACCAAGATCACATGCCTTGTTTCCACACTGATGCTGGTTGTGCACTGGAAACCTTCTTTTTAAAGCTTCTCTGCAAGCCTAAGGATGCGTTAGTGACTCAACTAACTCTAGTTTCTAGTTTTGGAACAACATTAGTGGACCCTAATGAAGTTCTAATGGCCAAAGGAGTGAATTGACTCATAAATATCTAGATATTTCCTCCTAGATCTACTCAAGAAAAGCAAGGAAACATCTCAAGTTCGACCTATTTGGGGGATTTCTAATCCTAATGAAGGAGGCAAATGGGAAAGAGCTGAAAAGCATGGAAACTTCATTTCTTTTACCCTAAGGAACTCATGGAGGAACTTGGCAACCCTAACTCAATTGCTACATAAGCAAAGCTAGGGATATGGTGATAAGGGTCAGAGCATGTGAAAGGATAGCATACTTGATTGTTAAGAATTGTCTCAAATCATAAGAAGTTGGTAAGAAGAGAGAGAGAGAGAGAAGTTAGAGGGGTAAGGTAAGGCTGATGAAAGAGATGGTTGTAATCATTCTTCCGACATTAATATAGAACTGCAGTTGTATTGTCTACTCCGTGGTGTTGGTACTATCATTCATTCATTTTTTTTTCCAATACCTTTTAGCATAAGCAGCTTAGTTATGTGTAACTAGATGTTCTTTTATGTATTCATGTATTAGTTATTAGATTTGTATGCTGTGATTATTCTTATCTATTCTATGTACAGGACTTGATCTAGAGTCGGCTCAGGGGACTTTCACCTAGCTGCATTTGCACTCTCTAGCGAATCTACACAGAGGCTTGAGGTAATCTATTTGTCCTACTTTGATTGTTAGTTATTGTTTATGAACATGCATGTAACTTTGTGATTGTTGCAGATAGTCTTACAGTCTACCAATGGTCTCGGGAAGACCTTTGAGGGTATCTCCATTCTCCATACACTGTGCACTTTATCCTATAGCAAGGTGAAAGAAGAGAAAGGATTCCTACACAGAGAGGTGAAGCAAGAAAATCTACTGCGGTATTGTCTAGGCTTGTTGGTAGCAAACCAATGTTTGTGTTCCTCTAGTGACTCCGTCAGGGAACTGTCTAGGCCTACTAGTAGTGGAACGACACCAATATGAAAAAAATATACTTTGAAAATCTAAATCTCACGAATTTCATTAACCTATCCTAATTTGAAACACTGTGTGATCACTGATCTTATGATTGTGTTTAATTGAGTAAAGGAATGAATGGGACTATGTTTATGCATGGGGTAGGTGGGGAAGCTATGGTAATATGAACAATGAATCGATACTTCCTAAAGAACTAGACCTTGCATGAAAGAATTGACCAAGACAAAGAATCTGGAGTTCTACCAATGTGTCACCAAGTGTTGTTGCTGCGACAAACATCATCCAAAATTTTTCTTTCACTCGAATTTTGGAGCCTACTGTGGATCTTGTGATTGGTCATTTTGTAGTCACTTCTTTGTTGGTTGATGATTTGGATATCCCTTCTTGGATTGGAAGTGTTGAGTGTACTTTCTCACACATCCTTAGTCTGCAAAAAGTTCATGAGCACATTCTTTTACGCAAGCTTGGAAAAAAATAGTACGACCCATTAAGAATATTCCTTTTCAATTTCCAACCCATGTCGATAATCAATGCACACTAACATCAACAATTTCTCACTTCTAGCTGTGTTTGTACTTCTATTTTGGTGACTTTTGTAAACTATCGCTTTCAAGGACCTTTGTTTTTGCAAGTTTCATTTTGATATTCTCAGTTGTCACTTTTTCTTTCTTTCACTCTATTTAGTGTCATTTTCATGTTATCTTCACTCTGGCATGTGTTATTTTCACCATCGTTCATATATCATAAGTGTTTCTTGCACTTTAGCACTTGTCATCTTCTATCATGTTAAGTGTCACACAATGTACATAAGATTTCTTTAGTGATTTCAAGAGTTTATCCTTGTGTAAATGAGCTGATCTTACCATGAAAACCTCTGTCACACTCATTCCCAAAATTTTAACCATTGTCGCACAAGTGTTATCATGAACGTCACAAAGTGTATCTTTAGTGTCACACTTGTTGTAATTTGTCGTAAAGGTTGTCGCACTAAAAGAAGTATGTTTTTAATGTGTTTTGAATGATATATGTTTTATCGTCAAGAACTCTAAGTGTGTGATCATAGTCAAGTCCTATTGCTATTCACATCAGTTTCACTAATCCCATAATCAAATTTCAAAAAATTCCTAGCAACTTAGCCTTATATGGCCTTCCTGAACTGCGCATTGCACAATCCCAACATTCAAGTTGCAAATTGCCTCTTGAAACTATGTAATGTGTATTTCTTGCCCTCTAGGATTGTGCACTGCGTAGTTCCTACCTTCCAGGATCATGCATTACGCAATTTCAGTCCTCAATCCCTAGCCTTGGCCTCCAAAATTGCACAATTGAACCCCCTAGCCTATCCCCAACTACACATTGCACAGTCTCTGAGCTCAAGATCAAATTTCGAGCTCTTGAACTGCATAATTGTGTAATCACCAAGTCTGCTCTTCCTCCCAAAATGGTGTAGTTGATAGAAACAGTGAAAAATGTTGCAGCCTGACTCACTGAGCCTAAAAATTGTGTAATATGCTTGCACAATCCAAGACTGAACTACAAATTACCCAATATCAAGGCCAAATCCTCATCCTTGAACTGTTGAACTACATAATTTCACAATCACTTGGCCTCCTCTATCTTCTAGAACTACACAATGGGAAAAATCAATGTTCAACCCATAATCCTGGCTCCCTCAGCTCCCCAACTATGCAATCTTTTTTCTCAATTCAAGCCTGAACTATGCATTGGATAGTATTAAGGGTAAATAATGGCCCTTAACTACATGAGCTAGGAAACTACATAGCCACTGAGCCTCCCCCTTGGCCTACGACCTGGTTCTAGCTCAGTCAGTGGATCTTCATGCAACCTCTTGGACTAGGGGTTTATTGGACTAATTTTGTCTTGTCATGAGTGAATTAGAAATGCAGGAATTCTATCATGCTACAGAAATATGACGAAGTAGAAGATGAAGAAAGAGGACATGCTAGAAGACACCTAAGGAGTTGAGGAGATAAGATTATCATCAGACAAGAAGATGAAGGAACACTAGACTACAATAGAAGATCAAAGATTAGGATTGCATGAAGACTTCATCTGATTCACCACCCTTTGGAGGGTGGATATGAAGAATGAATCATATCTCTCATGGAGATGAAGCATTGCATATCTCTTGTTGAATAAAAATGAGCAACAAGAATGGCTTGAGATTTCCATGTCATCAAGAAGTCCTTCTCAATAGCGTCATGCCATGTCATGTCATGAGTCATCATATGCCACATTATTCTTGTGGATTATATAATTTCTTATCTGAAAAATGTATTGTAAAGTGGAAGTCCAAAGGACATGTATAGAAGATGAAGAGTCATGTAAAGATGAAAATTCAAAGGAATTGAAACAGTCATGAGGGTATTTGAAGAGTCACAAGGGAGGTAAAACATCACCCGGTTGGTTATATATACACCCTCATTGTATGAGCAAAGGAATTTTCACCTTGGATCCTCCTACAAGGCATTATAGAAATAAGCTAGTTCCTTTGGGGAATAAGTAGTTTCTCCAATGCTCCACTACTGGATCTAGTGTTGTTCATTGTATACATGTGCCTTGGAAATCTTACTTGATATATGAAGCATCATGGCCAACACATTCTTCATGTATAGATTATGAATATTTGTAGCACTATTCGATGGATGTTTGTAATTCATGTTTGATTTAATTTATGCTAAAGTAGTTGAACTATTTCAGTTATTTTGGTAATTATCATATTGAGAATGTGTTGTAATGGTTTCTATTTCTGTCACACCCTTGTGGACTATTCCGCTGGATATTAGCCAGATCTTTCTTGTTGATTGGTTGTAATGATTGTCACATCCTTGTGGACTATTCTGTTGGATTTTAGACAGATCCTTCTTGGTTGTGTGTGTCTCTACTAGGGTGGTACTATTACCTCTCTCTTAGATTCTCACTTTGTTTTCTCCCTCTATAGTAGAATAACCTTAACACACTTATAATTGAACACTCACTAGGCACGCTCACTTATTTGGACCTGAGGTATGTTTCCTCTTTCAGGCACATAGGGGTAGGTCATTTTCACTGTACTTATTGCATTTTGACTGCCAGTGCCATATTTATGCCTTAGGTCTGACCCATCAAGTAGCAAATTTAACCTCTTTCATTTATGCATGTCTTTTCTTGGCAAGATAACTTAACTGATCATGGATACCCTGGTATAACACCCCTTTTTATTCCGTGCAATCATTTTTACTCCTTTTTTGGAATCCCTCCTTCTGACCTGCCATGACCTAGAATATGAGCCTCATGTCTCCTTCTTTTTCATACATCTGGCCTTACCTCTAGAGTTTCCACACTTTATCCCTTGTGATTTCCACCTTTTATCAGCCTAGTTTTACACGATGAGCCTTGTTTTCTTCATTCCATTGCCATTGTTGGGAGCGGGATCCCCCAAGGTAGTTTTAGGGCTAAAAACCCATATTTTAGTGAAATTTTGTAATCCAAGTGTAAAGAATCTGCATTTTGTGGTCGCGGAGCGCATATGTGTTAAAGAGTCATAGGGTTGTCCGCCCTTATTTTGAAAATGTAATGTCGATTGTAAAAGATCTACCCATGGTTCGTGGACCATGGGATTGTATAAAAAGAGCTAAGCTCTAAGTAGTTAGAAGAGAGCTAAGGAAGATATGATGTATGAGAGATAGCTTTGAAGTAGAAGTCTAAGTTTGGGTTATAGCATAGGTAGAGGCTTTGCAACTAAGTGTGCAGAGGCCTAGAAGTCTACAACTGAGTATACAGGCTAGGTCGAGCCTGTAATCATCTTGAATTATCAATAAAGAGAAGTATTCTATAATTTTAGCATCTTTATTTCCTGTTTATGCATCTTGTTATGTTGGGAATGAATTTCACTTATAATGCTTATATGATGTGCAAATATATTTAAATCTGTTGGTTAAGTGAACGCAAGTAAGAACATCTGTTTACATGAAGCTAACTAAGATCGCTAATAAGATAAGTAAGACACTTAGCCTAGTTTGGAGATATCATAGTTCGCTGCCCTAGCAGCGTGAAAGTCCCTAAGCCGCAGGTGAGGGCTATGCAAAAGTCAATTGTACCCTTTCGCGATGGTACTGAAGGTTGGAACAGAGGGCTAGGAAACTTACGTAAAGGTAGGTATAGCCAGAATAAAAAAAACATCATAGCCATCTCAAGGGTGTGGAAAACTAGTTCCAGCATCCCCCCATACTGCTTCGGGTGAGACTTCAGTCTGCACTCCGTGGGATGATGCCGAAAGGGCCAGTAGTGTAGGGATTTATTTAGCTAACTAACGCTAAACCTGGGCTAGGCCCCATCAAGCCAAAAAATGGTTCCGTTGCCAGGACCAGAATCTACATAAGAGATGTGTGATGTTGTATCACTGGAATCCAACTAAGAAATAAATCAAAGACTAGTTGGACAGAAGGATTCATGAGTTCACGGCACAAGAAAATAAAAACCATGACTGTCAAAAGAAAAGTGGTTGTACTGATACCTATATACGAAGATCCACGAAATTTTTTCTCCTCCTTTCCTACTGAGTTATACAAGTGGATCATGAAGCTAGCAGATAGCTAAGGAAGGTGGAAACTTGACGGTCCTATTGTGTGGACCCCAGAACTAGTGCGAAGGTTGGAAGCGTTGGTGGATAAGTTCACCCATGTTGTCAATCATTGGCTCAATTGCATCATAGGAGGATTGGTTACTGAATTCACAGTCGACACCTCAGTCAGCTATAGCGAAGCAGAGTGACACTTTTTTAAAGGATCACGAGGTAAGTACGTAAAAGCTTTGAATACTTGGATTAAAATGTTGTTGTACGAAAAGCGGGTTACGTATATACCTTGATGTTTAGGACTATGCAAAGTGGAAAAATTAACATCAATGAAGGAAATAAGGGTCCAGGGCATAGCCCCTTGATTTCACCTCCACAAAGAGATGAAGAATGAATAACAAAGTTTTCTCCACGAAGCGCTACTCAGTTAATAAGACAAAGATTCCCGTGAATACCAGCTCTGCCCACACCACCTACGACTTCACCGCCATCACCTCCAACTTCGCCTGTACCACCTCCACCTCCACCACAATTCAGTATGGAAAATACAGTGAAGTTGCCTTTGTTCAAAGGCTTGGGAAATGAGGACCTAGACCAATTCTGGTTCATTGTGAGGGCTGTATGGGAAGCTCAAGATGTTACAAATGATCATATAAAGAAAGAGAAATTGGTTAGAACCCTACAAGATCACGTGCTAACTTGGTATATTAAGTACTCTAATGATAGATTGAATGCTAGATTAGCAGACATCCAGGCAGCACTAAATAGGGAATTTAGCAGGCCTAAATCTGAAGCGCAGTCAATTGTGGGATTCAAAGAGATCACGGAGCAACCAGGCGAGACACCTTGGGAACTAGATCTGAGGCTAAAATGTACAATCTATGAAGCCAACATGAGTTTGAGGAGGAGGACTAATGCCTTTAAGGCCGGAAGCTCAAGAAGGACCTAGCACAGTGCCTGCTTTATGGTGCGTTATCTGTCAGTTAACTGGAAAACATGCCACGAATAACTGTCACTTGCTACATAAGTTTGTGCAAGAATCACAATAGTTGTTCTGCAACTTTTGTAGGTTAGTAGAATATGATGAGCGTACTTGCAGGTGCTATGAATTGATGATGGATAGAACTCCCCCTACAGGGTTCAACCCAAAACGCGGCCCCTTGACCAGAATGTAGGGATGCCATGAACAGGATTTCAGGGGTGCGAATGAGGTAAAGGTAGAGGAGGACCTGGAAGAGGTCGAGGACACTTGATTTCCTACAATTGCGGAGGACCAAGACATTATTCCTGTGATTTCACTAATCCAACGCATCCATCGTGCAAGTATTGCATGCTATTTGATCATGAAATAGGAGATTTCCCTACGCTGATAGCTAGGATACGTGACAAAGGGGCGCTACCGCCTCCCTTAACTCAGAACCTCCAGATGATGAGGTCTGTGCCAGAGTGGAATCATGATGGGAGATGACAAGGGGAAATAGCCAGAAGACAGTATCACAAGGGCCCGATGAAAGAAGCTGAGTTTGATTTGGATCACACTTGGGAAGCCTTCATGGAAGCTAAGAAGAGCTTTGCTAAGGCCTCTACCTTAGGAAGCAAGGATAAGTCTGAGCCGAAGATGGACCTCTCTATGCTCACAACTTTCCTAGAAGCCTGTATGAAGTTATTGCACGATAGTAAGCCTATAAAAGGGCCATGAGACCTCATCAATAGATGCGCTAGAAATGCGCTAGGTGAGCCGCGTGTAGTGCGAAATATTGGCAAGCATAAGACAAAGACAGGATGGGAGATAAGACTGACCACACAAATAGGGGAGTATGAAATGGATCAGGTATTTTTTGACCTGGGGTCAGATCCGAATGTCCTACCAAAGTAGACTTGGGACTGAATGGGGAGACCTATGCTGCAATGGTCTCCGATTCAGCTAAGGATGGCAAATCAACAGAAAATCATACCCATGGGGCAGTTGTAGGGGGTGACCATGGATATTGAGGGAGCGAGCGCACTGGCAGATTTTGAAGTAATAGAGATTACATATGATAAAAATCCCTACCTTGCACTCCTAGGAATTGACTGGGCTATTGATATGAATGGGGTAATCAATATGAAAAAGCGAAAGATGATCTTCGAAAAGAAATCACTCCGCGTAATAATACCACTAGATCCTACTGAGGGATTGCGCTATACTGAACCGGTTTATGATTATGAGAGTGATGATGATCTGGATTGCATCTATACGATAACAGTGTGATTTCAAGACTGGGTAAATCCCACCGCAGATGGACGGATTACATGGGGATCTGTTAGCACCTAAATCTACCTTAGGCTGAAGGAAGGCAAAATTCAGGGTAACCACAAAGCACACTTAGTCTGGTAGCTAGCCCTACCAGAATAGGAGAGGGCTCTCTCCAAGTCATGCTCAATGAATAGATAAATGAATTGGTCTAAGATGACTTATAGTTAAATATTTATCTTAGGCTAATAAGTGAATATGGATACAGGAAGTGATTTTTATGAATGACTGTGTTTCTGGGATGCCATGGGACCAATGGACCGCAATGAACAGAGAACTTAATACAATGGCACGGATTACTTCATGAGGCAAGATAGGTGGGAAGCCTAGTAATTTAGTTTAAGATAGTGTGGAATGGAGAGATTGATTAGGAGGGTGAAAATGGCATGGACAACATGAATCCTTTTCAACAGAAGAAAGAACACTGAACATGAAATTTTCCCACAGGCAGAGCAATAAAATTGAATTCTACCTTATGTAACTTAGAAAATTTCACAGGAAATGAATATGAAATGAACTATGAAACATAACAAGATACATATGAAACATAAGAGACACATTTTCTACACTCACACCCACATGAATCTCATGAAACAGAGCCGCTTCCTTTCATTAATTCTCTGTAAAAATATACAATGCAGAAACAAAGTTTCTTTCCCACAGTCTCCCAGAAGTTACAAGCCAACAAACCCTTTGCAAATAGTTTGCATACAATATATAGAATATGATAGGAAGAGATAGAACGCCCAAGGGTTGGGGAGTTACTCGAATCATCACAAAATGAAGGTGGAGAGCCAAACATCAACTACAAGTGCATCGCCACAAACATGACAAATTGCTTGGGTGGCCCTTTGCCTTCCTTTGTCACTTCGATAACTGACCATCTGGAGTGAAAATATTTTTAAAACCACCTTAGGTGCCGAAAAAATGAAGTGCATATGAGTGGGCCCACTTACAAAATGTCAGGAAGCGAAATTTTGTGAAACAGAGGCATTTTGGGCCTTTTTTCCTATATGTGTCGCACCCTTTTCTGTATGCATCGTGCCACTTTGAGGCCAGTTTTGAGGCCCTTGTAGGAGTCCAAAATGTGCCCAAGTGTGCTTGTTGGAAATCGTGTCCTGTCTACTTTCCAACCAAAGTGAAATTTTTGAATTTGGAGCTCATTTGCCCCTCCAAATCTTCATTCTCCCAAGACTGCATCCTGTGTGTCAAAATAGGGGCAGTGAGGCCATTGTTTGGGTGCTTTTGACCTCCTGGAGACTCAAATCATGCCCAAATTTCTTGCTCCAAGTGCCAGTAGTCATGATTTTGCATGCTGAATCCAAAAATGCAAACTACTTCTCATTTGGAGCTCCCAATCCTACACGTCGCGTCAGTGGCGCGACGCGTATAGAGAAAAAACCTGTGTTTGTGCCAAAAAATTCTCATGCGACCAAAATTGTCCCAAATTTCTTGAAATTTGGGCAAGAGTTTCTCTATGGAGTGCTATGATGTGCCAAGGAAGCTTTAGCCAAGATTCTAAGTTGATCTTGCTCTTTTGCCTCTTTTGCCTCTTTTGTTGCTTTGCTCAATTTTGCCTTCAAATTCCTATTTCGTGCCTTGCAAACCTTGTTCCGTGCCCAATAGTGGTTTTTCATGTTCCTTAGCATGTCCCTATCCTTGTTTCTCTACTCCAGGTACTTCATGTTCCACTTGGCCCTCTCCAAGTCAAGGGACAAGGCCTCAATATTTGATTGCTGCTCCTGGATGATCTCTTTGAGCTCTGCAGTTGTTGGCTCTGTATCGGTCTCATCATCGTGAAGGAGAACGAATTCAGTCTCTCATTCACCTGATGGCCCTTCCTCCTGCACTGGCTCCTTATCCTTGTCCTATATTTCTCTAAGGGAAGCATCAGCAAGCAAATCAAACTTAACATTCTCTTTTTGCCTAATTAGGGTTTCCTGGAGTATTTTCTTCAACTGCTTGATTTTGACTTCGGAGACCTAATTCCTTGTGTAGCGATGAGTAGCCATGTGTCTTTGAAATTTGTTGTCTCTCTTGGCCCTCTTAAGAATATTGTTTAAATGGAAATTTACTTTGTCAAGCCAAAACTCCCTATTTTCATTGATTTCTCCTGCAATTAGGTCAATTGAAGACATTTGCTCCCTTTGTTGATGAAGTTCCCTTTTGAGTCCTCTAGTCTTTGGACTCTTCCTTGTCACTTGCTCTTGATGCTCATCTGAATCATCTGTGTCAACTAATTATTTTCCCTTTACATTTTCTTTGCTAACATCAACCTTATGCTTATTCAAGAGTAGTTGATTTACCTTCAATTTCTCATTATCCTGCTCTAGGAATCAAACCATGAAATTGGCCTTAGAAAAATTGTCCCTAAGCTCTTTGTCTTAGCATCTTTCTCCATGATGACCTAATCTACTATCTTATGCTATTCATTAAAATTCAATTTTACTATGTCAGTGTAAATATGGAATTGCTCCTCATCTTGCAAAGGTGCCTTATGTTGTGATGGTGATCCCTGTTCTGCTGATGTAGGCTTGGACCCTTCCACAATGTTTGGAGAAAACAATGAGTTTTAAACCCTAGCAAATCTACGCAAAGTATGAGCAATTTGGTGAATTTTCTAGCAATTTTTGGGCTTGAGGCTATATTTTCCGCACTAAGAACCCAGGCGCTGCGCTCTCCATCTGCGTCGCACCCGTTCAAATTAACACTGGGCAATTCCTCCCAGTGCACTGCGCTCCTCCTCCTGTGTGTCATGCTTTCTCGAGAAGACTTTTGTAGGCCTTCCTAGTGTCCAAAGTTGGCGGGAGATAGCGCGTTGGAAATTTCTTTGAGTCTACTTTCTAACCAAGCTGGAATTTTTCAATTTGGAGTTCATTGGCCCTGTCAAAAATGAAATCTCCCAAGATTGGTCAAAATGTGCCAAATGAAGCTGCCTTAAGGCAGAGTGCTCTTGCGGTCAAATTTTGAATGACTTCCACAACCCCAAAGTGAGCTCATGATTTCTCATTGGAAAGCTATTTGTCTCTAGTTATCATGTGAATCATCAAGAAAGTCATTTGGCCAACCAAGCTAGGGGAAAACGTGATTTTCCCAAGGTCACTTCAGAGGTGCATCAATTCTCCCGAGCCGATTGTATTTTTGACATTTCTCTAAAACCATGACACCTGTGTAAAAAGTGAAGGAGGTTTTTCTTAATTGGTCTATTATGGACAGAAACCTCTGTCAGTATTCCTAAATTCATCTTTGATTACTCAGAAACATCATTTGCGTGAAACCTATCCCGATGTGTGGGACAAGGGATTTGTCGAAATGAAGTGAAATGAAGGGGATAAGTGGCTTCTAAATTCTTGGGAAACTTCTTGGAAGTAGGGAGGGATGTTACAAAGTAGAGGAAATTTTAATTTCAAATATTGAGAAAGGGGAAGGGGTCCAAAAAGGAAAAACACTGGTCCAACCTAGAAAATTGCCAAGTTGTAGCAAGAAACTAGGGTTTGTGCGAAAATGAGGAATTTGGGGGATCTCAGTGATGGGAAGTGTTTGATAAGGTACTTTAAGGATAGGGGAAGGAGTATGAACATCAGGATACAAGTTTTTCCGATGATTTGACTGTCCAAGAGAAATTGCCTTGAAAACCCTAGGAGAGGGAAATGACCTTACCTAGGCGCAACTGAAGCATGAACAAGGTATAAAATGACCCAGTGGAACTTGACATGATAATGAAAACCCTCTTAATGATGGTAGACTCAGATGAATAGTGACATAGACCAACATTTGGACAACTTTGGAAGGAGTACAAGCAAACCCTAGACCTAATGCCTAATGACCAAATTTTGCTTCAAGACTCACTGAAATGTCAAAATTTGACCTTGACACCTTAAAATCACTTTGTAAGGTCATATTTGATCACTGGAGGAAGGATACAAAGACTGACACTAACACCACACAAATACCTGAAAACTTGCTTCACTACTATCCGATGCTCCTTCCCTAGTTTTGACATAAACCTACTCAATACTCACACTGCATGTGCAATGTCTGGTCTAGTACCGACCATTGCATACATCAGGCTATCGACTGCACTAGAATATGGAAAATAGGACATATCCTCTTCCTCTTCTGTGTCTTGGGACACTGTTCAACAAATAACTTTACACCTTCAAGAATAGGAACCTTCACCGATTTACTATCCTGCATATTAAACCTCTACAATATTATCTCGACATAGTTCCTCTAGTTTAACTAGAGCTTCCTCTTTTCCCGATCTCTTTTAATTTCCATGCCCAAAATATAGTTTGCAACACCAAGATATTTCAAGTCGAATTTGGAGGACAATTGGGTCTTCAAATCCTGGATAATTTCTTTGTCATTTCCAACCAGCAACATATCATCCACATACAAGACTAGGTAAATAACATAGTCACCAATTAATTTAAAATACACACAGTGATCTGCTTTGCTTCTGGTGAAGCCAAGTCCCCATATAAATGTATCAAATTTATGATACCACATCCTTGGT
>APFE031615037.1:72638-85655 GCA_000404065.3 Pinus taeda
AACATATCATCCACATACAAGACCAGATAAATAACATGGTCACCAATTAATTTAAAATACACACAGTGATCTTCTTTGCTTTTGGTGAAGCCAAGTCCCCGTATAAATGTATCAAATTTTTTATACCACATTCTTGGTGACAGTTTTAACACATACAGAGACTTATTTAACTTGCATACTAGTGCTTTCTTACCCTTCACCACAAAGCCTTCAGGTTGCTTCATGTAGATTTCCTCTTCCAAATCCTTGTGAAGAAATGTTGTCTTCACATCCATCTGTTCTACCTCAAAATCAAAAGAAGTAGCAACAGATAAGAGTAATCTAATAGAAGTTACCTTGGCAACAGGAGAAAAAATATCACCAAAATCAATTCCCGGCACCTGGGAATAACCTTTTGCTACAAACCGAACTTTGTATTTCTCCACCTTCCCTTCTGCATTTGTCTTCTTCTTGAACACCCATTTGCTGCCAATGGGTTTCCTTCCATCCAGCAACTCCATCAGATCCCAAGCCTCAGTTTTGTGCAAAGATGCCATTTCATCAACCATGGCCTCTTTCCAAAGTTTTCCATCCTCTGAATCCACTGCTTCCTTCACAGTTCTGGGATCATCATCAACCAGTAATAGATACAGAAAAATTTGAATAGAAAGAAGATGGACTACACCTTTCTGGTTGCCTTCTTTCTCGAACTGATCTTCTTACACCCGGAGTTTATGGCTCTTCATCTTTTGATTCCTCATCTGCTGTAGAGTTTGATGTAGAATTTTCTCTACATATTAGCTAGCTCACTGATATCATGTAGAAATTTCACCTACAAATCCAACTGATACATGCAATGTACTAAAGCATAATACTAGATCTACATCTATCATAAACTTTGCAGAAGATTAATCAACTATGAGAAACATCAAGCATGAACACATATAACTTATAAGAAGGAATCAATCACGCATAACACATAATATATCACTATGGAAAGCACCAGCATAAAACCCCAACACTTTATTATCAATCAAGTGGAAATCCTCAACAACATACAAAAAGAATCAACTCAAAAGATATCGTGCTCTCTCTGTACTCTGATGATGAAGCTCATGGACTACCTAGCCCTGCATATAAAGGCTGCACCTCAGGTCCAAGCTCCTATTTCCTTCCCCATGCAAGAAATACTTATTAGAAATATCCTAGCATCTAATAGTACACTGTCCCACATCTGATCTCTACTGGGTCTCTGACAGAACTGACATTCATCAGTTATCCATGAGTGAATACACAGTTATCTGAAAATAATAGTTGTCACATGCATTCAAGCATCAAGAAACTATATCTCATTAATTTAACAACTTGTTAAATTCATCTAACTGAACTTGACTAAGTTAAGCTAAGTCAATTGATCCTCTCAATATAGAACTCATCCTTAATTCCTCAATCAGTGGAGAAAATCAAGGACACATTCCCTAATTAGTGGAGAAATAATTGCAAAGACTTCAAGTTTGCTTTTCCTTAACTAATTAACTCATGGAAAATTAATTTATTAATATTCCAAACTGTTGGTAAGACCAAATTCAAATTTACTTCCTATAGGTAGACCAAGGATTGTTATCAATAAGAAGGGACCCAGAAATGCTATTTTTAGAAGATGTTATTTTTAGCAATTTCACCTCTCACCCAAGGTGGCCAAAATTCTCATTAGCCAAACTGTTATTTTTAGAAGTGCTATTTTTAGCAGTTCTATTTTTAGCACTTTCTAAATTTAGCATTTACTATTGCACATTTTTCAACATCTGATTCTTCCTCCTTTAGCTCAAACTCTATCTTCTCATGTTCCTTTGGTTGGACTTCATGTTTAATAACATCTTTCACCTCTATGAACACCACATCTTGGTTGTACACAACCTTCCTTGTTGTTGGGTTCCAAAGCTTGTAACCCTTTAAACCATCCTTATACCCGATAAAGATGCACTTTTTAGATTTACTATCTAACTTGGTTCGTTTCTCCTTTGGAACATGTACATATGAATCATATCCAAATACCCTTAGATGTGAAAGAGAGGGTTTCTTACTAGTTCATACCTCTTGTGGATTCTTATCCTCCAACGTTGATGAAGGTGATCTATTGACCAGGTAACATGCTGTCTCCACCGCCTCTGCCCAGAATTCCTGTCCTAACCTAACACCACTGAGCATGCTTCTTTCCCTTTCCATCAACGTCTTTTTCATTCTTTCTGGAACTCCATTTTGCTAAGATTTATATGGAGTAGTCTTCTACCGTGCTATACCACACTTCTTACAGAATTCTTCAAATTCCTTACTACAAAACTCTCCACTATTGTCTGTCCTCAACACCTTTATCTTCTTCTCTGTCTGGTTTTCCATCAGATCCTTAAGTTCTTTAAACCTATCAAAGACTTCAGATTTATTCTTAAGGAAATATATCCATGTATTCCTTGAGAAGTCATCTTTAAATGATACATAGTACACAAACTTACCTAGTGATGGAACCTTCACAGGTCCAAACACATCACTGTGCACAAGCTCTAATATCTATTTCGCCCTGTTACCAGCAGAGGGGAAACTCACCCAATTCTACTTCCCATATGCACAATTTTCACAGAAATCAAAATTGAGAGAGCTATTACTCATACCTTCTACCATACATTTACAATGAAGTATTCGAAGGCCCTTTTCTCCAATATGTCCAAGCCTTTAATGCCACAACATTGTCTTCTCTCCAAAGACCACTAGATTTTTTGCTCCACTTTCAGGAACCACAAAACTTTTGCACCCACAAATAATAGTGCTAACTTGCAGCTTGTATAGAGTTCCAGTCCGAAATCTCTACATCAATACTAGTGATCCTCGAATCATCTTACAGGTATCCTTCTCGAACACTATTTTTACATCTGCATCATCCATCTTGCTTATAGAAATCATATTTCTCGCTAATGTAGGAATATGTAGAACACCTGGAAGTATTCTAACCCTTCCACGTTGCAACTTCAACTTTACTTTTTCACGACCAACAATTCTAGCCTTCCTATCATTCCCTAAGAAGACATCACCACCATCATATTTATCATACTCGCAGAACCACTCTCTATGGGGAGTGAAGTGAAAGGATGCACCTGAGTCAATCAACCATGCCTCATGATCTACATGTGTACTTGAAGAAGCGAAGTACACATCCCCACCTACATCTGAGGTGGTTTTCGCCTCTGCAGAAGAAGCATCATCAAATCCCTTTCCTTTTTTAGGAGCTTTAGATTTACAGTCCCTTTTGTAGTGCCCTTCCTTTCCGCATTTCCAGTGCACCGCCTTTACATCTTTTCTTGGAGATTTAGATCTCCCACTCGATGACTTATTTTTGTTTCTGTTCTAGGATTCTAGGACCGTCCTCATACAGACAAGGCATCACCATTCTGGCTCTCCATATTTTTCCATCTCATCTCCTCTGTCAGCAAGGATGAGACTTTTTCATCAAACTGCAAGGCAATTGCATTGCTACCTATTGCAATAAATAGACTATCCCACGAATCTAGTAGAGAACACAACAAGCTGATGCACTTACCTTCATTTGAAATTTTAATATCAACAAATAATAAATGAATTACCACAGTATTAAATGCGTTCATATGCTCTATCACCGAGTCTCCATCTTTCATCCTCAGGTTATACAAATTTTTCCATAGGAACAATTTATTCCCCAGAGACTTAGATTGGTACAAAGTCCCTAACTTTTCCCACCAAGCCTTTTCCAAAGCTTCCCTTGATACATTTAACAATAATGAATATGAGACACACAATCATATTGTGCTCTTTGCCTTCTGATCCAACTTCTTCCATTCTTCATCGGACACTCCCGTTGGTTTAGTAACCAGATCTATCATGATCCACTGATCTTTATCCACCAATAGATCCCCCATATTGAGTTTCCACAACTCAAAACTATGACCATTAAACTTCTCGATCTCTATCTTTCCACTACTTGCCATCTTCTTTCACCACCATAATCTATCTCACAGCCCTCCCACTGAACAGGGTCTACCACAGGCCTAAGTGAAACCCCTCAGCAACAAAAGCGTCCCATTGAAGCTAAAACAACTCTGATATGAAATGTAGGTTTTAACCCCGTGCAGAAATTACCTGCATATGAATTCTAAAACATAGAAAATAGACAATGCGAGAGCATAACACATAAAACACATATACACAAAGATTTTCCCCTGGATCCCAAAACCAGGACTACTAGCTTGATTTTTCATTATATTCGTTTCAATGTTACAATACATATTTATACATGGTGAAGTATCCAATATTGTGGACTGAAAACCATCGCTTCCAAAACCATGGACCGAAAACCATAGGTAGGTTTGCCCAACCTAATATAGGGTCCAAAAAAAATTTCCCGGGGCGCTGCCCCAGACCCCGTAGAGGGGGCCTACCCGCCCCCCTCAAACCCCCCGGTTCACTATGTAGGTTAGTCGTGGAAAGAATATAACACAACCCAACGGTATTGATCTATAAAAATATACTTTTTTAACCAAGCATCGGATGTCAGATCAAGGTTTCTGTTTTCTTAATCCATAAATTCTTGCTCTTTTAGTTCTATCAAGTCGTGAATCCCCTTCTTCAATGGGTTCCACATCCACAAATCCTTCAAACAGATTTTGGTCCTGACAACGAAACTATTTATTGGCTTGGTTTTGGCTGACCAGGGTTCAATCTATTATGCACACAAACAAAACCCTCAATCACTTGCCCTTTCGGAGACGACCTGCAAATAGATCATAGTCTCACCCGAAGTGACTATGGGAGGATATAAAACCAAGCTTCTATTGCCTTGAAGGACTAGGATATGTGGTATTATTATGTTATCTTATTCTTATCATTTATAAATCACTTCACTGCATTAGATTAATCACTTAACACATGCCATATAAAACCATAAACCATCATTGTGCTAGAATAAAATGAAACTATAATAACTACTACTCTACAACAAATAATAAGAAAATATACACATCAAGACACTAAATCACTGTGGTTCACTCCAATTTGGGGCTACATCCACAAGAATTGTTTCTAATATAATGAATCTTTTAACAACAAATAGTTCTTGGTTTGCACACTAAGATGTAGGCTATCTGCGTACTCAAGCCTTTGTGCACTCAGTTACAAAGCTTCACCTTCTCTACAGAATTATAGATCACAATAATTCACCCATGACATTGATATGGATCCAAAAGGTAGATGATTATCTTCTTATTATTTTACCCTATATATACTATTACATCAAAGGGTTACATTATGAATATATCATGGTCCAAACACCATGTATTCCAAAAACAAGAAACTATGGCCCAAAAAGCCCATTGATCCTTTACAAAATCACACATTTTTACGAGAAGGAGGGGCTTCGACCCACCCTGAATACCTTACATTGTGCGATATATTTAATTCCTCAAACTACTCTTTGTTTTCTTTACTACGCGGGCCACTACATGCTCCATTGTGTGCTTCACCCCACAAAACATGATTTTTTCCAAAATCTAGGCCATGTTGGGTTGCACCCAACATATGCAAATTGACAAAGACCCCACCATGTGGTTCCATTATAAATTTCATACCACATAGGTATCAATTTCGTCTGTACTTTTCTTATCAATAATAATATGTTCAGAAAGCATTTATTGTTCTTATCTTTTATGTAATATTGCAACTAATGCATTTTTGTACTAAATAGCACTACTATACCTTTATCTTAATTCAAATGTTACATACACATTAGTCATGCATGAGTAGAGTGTAAGATAAATTCCTTTTTCTTGCCATATTCAATATGGCCATATTGTTGTCTACTTTATCCAAGTAAACTTAGTTATTCCCATCTTGGGTTGCTTTGTTATTTTCTTTAGCACCAACCAAGGGTCCACTTTGTAGTATTGTTTCAATTTTGGTCCTTTTATCACCCTAAATTATAATTATTGATGTAAGTTATACACAATTTTTCTTTTACTTACAGTCATGGAGTTTCATCCTTCTATTTATCATATGCATATTGAATGTCTCATACTCACCATATTACTATAATATAATTATTTCCTTATATATTGGAACATGTCCTGTTATCCACTTCATTCAACAACAAATTATTTTAATACATTTGACATGTAAGGTCCAGAGGAATATTAATAGAAAATAATTCTATTCCAACCTGAGAATAATTAGTTATATTATTATACCCTCACATAGAAATCATGTTTGTTATTATCACAAGAAAGTCTTCCTTACCTTTTTCCCATGATGGCTTGCAACCAATTTTTTTTTCCTTAGGCACCGTCATACATTCATGATATCAAACATGACATAATGAAATATTACCAATTTCTAGGACAATTGTTTCAAATTACCTCTTTCATGGTAGAAATTATCTTGTCCTTTGTGTAAGTGGACATAATCATGTCTACGTCACTTATTTGGTGGTTGTCTCATGAAAAAATCAAAGTTCTATAAAAAAATTAGTTTTATTTATTGTATCTTCTTCTTCTGTTATTTCCCTAATAGAATATTGAGGCTAGAAACACAAGGTAATATTAAGAGAACCCACTATGACAATTCAAAATCACAACCTAGAGAATCAGATGCATAATGAAAATCAACAAAAGATAACAATAGAATTACATTACCGAATCTTACCATCATTTCTTTCCTACATGCCTCACCTATGAGTTTCCTCAACTCTTTTCTTGGGGTTTGCATCCCTCCCTATTTCACAACTTATTAATTAGGGTGTCTGGAGGTCACATGTGCTCCTCCTTGTTGTTGAACTTCAATAAGCTATGGGATCCCCCCCTTCTTGCGTCTTCGTGCCCATCAACTACCTTAACACACTATGTTAACATGGTTATAATGAAAACATATGTTCGTTCTAATCAATTATTTGATGAAACTTCATTTTTATCTATAAAATAATTTTAATTTCTATAAGGTACTTATCTTGGCTACCATTGACTGGTGGCACATTGTACTTTCCATATTAACACATCATTTGACAATAGACATAAGTAATGCTTCTTCCAATATGTTATCATCATTTTTCTTTCCCACACCATTTTTTTTATGTGCCACACTTTCTTTGATTACCTTACTCGATTTTCCACCTATTTTTTATCACATCACACCTATGCTCACTATTAGTCCTTCAAGTCACATTAAGACAACAACCTCCTTATACTATTAATATACACATTCATTGTTGTGTGTACCTAACACACACACACACACACATATACATATAATTTTCTACAGTCCTACTAAATTTCCAAAAGGATCATCTCACTTACATTTATTCTTGTTCATCTCTTTTCACCAACAATCATTTCAATTAATTAAAATTCTCTTCTCATCTTGATTTTGATCAAAATTAATCTTCCAAATTGTGATGTAGTTATAAAATAAACCAATTAGTGAATTGTTCCATGATTTGGTATTACAAGTTTCTAACTCACACCATCTTTGGCTTCCCCCCATGTCCATTGGGTACAGGAAATTTAAAAGTTGTTAGTGTTCCTTTCCTATATTTTAGTGGTTGTTCCTTACTTCTCCTAGAAAATTCCTATATTCTTGAAAATAATTCTAATCTTGCTCTCTATATACTTCCTAAATTTGACGTAAAATTGATATCCTTTTGAGTATCAAAAACATTGTTCCCACGTGATTTTGTGCTTATTTGATGTCTTGGAGTAACTCAAATACTATCATCATTTTGCTTTCAACTTAAAAGCCTCATATATATGCCACTCACTTCACCATTTTCGATACTAGTCTCCTTTCCATCAAAATTGTTATGACAACTTATGACAACTTACTAATATTCCGTTGGTTTTTTAACAAATATTTTATTTGGTGGTTCTATTACAATTCTCAATTACTTGAATTTTACAATCCCTCATGCTATGATTTATGCCAATTATTCTACTATCATAACCCATATTTTTGTAGCTCCTCTCTCTTGATGAAGAGACATTTAAATGAGGAAGTTCATTAATTCTCTTATCACTTTGTTTTCATCAGTCGTGAAATTTGTACTAGTCTATTATTATTACATTGGAACGAGTTATATTATTAAAATCTAAGTTTTTTGTTTTATAATTATTATCATCAATATTGATGTCTTTCATATCCTTTGCTAATGATTAGTTGGGTGAAAAGGTTTCCAACTATTTTCACCAATCACCCAAGATAACTTCAATTGACTCATATTCATACATGGATTTATGTATACGTCAATTTTGGAGCCTACAATAACTATCATTTCAAACCCCCTTGAGTCGTCATGTTGTCTAATTTGTTATTTATGTGCCTTCTCCTAGTGTTACATCCTCCTACATTAATGTTTCCTAAGAATTGTCACTTAACCATTAGAAGCACTTGAGTTAATTAGATCTTAGTTAGGTGAAATCATGATCTTTATTAACTTAGAAAATTTCCTTATCACCATGCACACACTCAAAGGCATGAAAAATCAAACAAAAACAAGAAAACACTCAAAAAGAAAAAGCACACTTCAAGTTGGTGAAGACATGTGCTCAACTTGAGTGCACTCCGTTGCCCCAAAGGAGTGCACCTTCCATGAGCGCAATCCTTCATGCTAAACAAATGCACCCTCCATGAGAAAACTTCTTCATGTTGAAGACATGAACCATTCTTGGGTGCATGCATGAGCCAACCTTGTTGTATGTGGGTACACACATATAAAATAGGAGCCCACTTAACAAATACAAAATAGGATCCCACTTAACTTATTTAACTAACCCTCTCATGTGACGACAAGTGGTGCTCACGCATGAATCAAATTTACATGTTAACTTCTTTAAATATACTGAGTTAATACTTATTCTTGCATAATTATTCCAACTGGGCACACAACTGGGAATTGAGAATCTATTCATCAACCAATGCAACAGGTAAGTTTTGCATGTTAAATCTCTTCATCATCTTTCATGGTTTCACTGACAAATATTTCTTCTCTTGTTGTCGATCCATTGTTTTTCAGTTTTTCTGTTGGTGTTTATAATGAATCTTCATGTCGTAAGTGTTAATTTATTTTCAAATGTAGAAACTCTTCACATTATTGAAACCCTTCATCTTCCACCTTGAATGTGACAACAACTATAAAGCCTTACTTATATTTATTTTCCTCATCATAGCATCAATTCTTGTTATTTAAACTTGTTTCTAACCTTCCAATAGGTAGATCTCACTTCTTGAGCTCAAATCTCAATAAATCTTGAAAATTACTCCATGTTTGATCAAGTTTTCCTTTAGAGTGCACTTCTTCACTATGAATAATTTCACCCTCTCTTGAGCACATGAGTGAATAACGAAGACACGAAGCATTTTCCTTTAGCCCTTTAGCATGTGATAGTGCACCCTCCTTTTCCTTGTGTATATGGTCACATTTTGAAGACCTAAAGACTTGTCAACTCATTCCTTCATCCCTTCAGAGTGCGGCAGTATGCCCTCCCTATTTCCTTGAGTGCATGAGCGCACTATAAAGCCTTGAATGACCATGTATGCCCCTTTGTGCTTTGAAACATGCATGCAAGTTATTTTTCACTATCATTCATAGTTTTTCATGTTCTATCATTTGTGATGGCTCTTTGTATGTGATTTACAAATATTTATTCGTAAGTAGGTTGCCTTAAGATAATATTGTCACGATGAGTGAGTTTCCCCAAATAATTTTTCATGCTACAAGTATTACTGCCAAGTTGTCATCTATTGGAGACATGTTTCCTCACAAATTCACGTCCAAAGAACCTTTATAAGAAAGAGCTAATGACCCTGTAGAAGTTACAAAGCCAAATATTCACACATATGCAAATACACAACATTTTATTGATAAGGATACAAAGGTCACATGGAGCAACATTTACAACACATTCCTGTAGGAAAGGTTTGCTAATGACTTAGAATCTTTGCATGTATACATCAACATCAAGAAATCCAAGACGTATATGATTACATGTAGATTCCTAATCATGCCATGTGCAGAGGTGATTGAATGGATCATTACACATATGGATGACTCTCACCTTGTGCTTCACAGTGAGAGGGGTGGTCAGCTCAACACCTATTTTTGTGAATACATGCAGTCATATTATAAAATACTCAAGCCCACTAAATATGTCAATGAAAACTTCTACATGCGATGGGCTACTGTTGACACAAGTGATGTTATCAGATAATGGTGTTGAGAGCCTACCAATTTTTTCCATCGCCCATCTAAAATGTATCTGATAAATATCCTCAAATATGTATATCAATACTTGATAGCCATAGCCAAGCATTGTCGATTGTATGGGTATGAGAAGATTGGGGTGTTAAAAGAGTATTGAATATACACTCTCAATATAGTGGTGACCCATGGTAGAAATCTCAAATTGGTGGATATCCTATCATATGAGTTGCAACATCATGTTTGGTAGGGAAAAGCATCTTTATGGGTGAACTAGGCATCAAAATTCTACCCCTAAGGAGAAGTTCCTAGTTTACCTCCACTATAGAGTGTTATTAGAAGAAAGATTTAGAGGCATATATGAAAAATTGGCTAAACACTTCTTTGTAGTTGTCTTTCACATGATATTTTAGGTTGATCCTCCATGCATGATCGATTAGGTAAAGGAGTCAATTCATGATATCATGGATTGGTTTGCATCTCTCAAGGGTACATACATCGGGTTCTTTGGTTTGCATATATCCCCTCATCTTATGCCGCGATATGTGACCAACAAGGTGGTCATGCAAGAAGTTACAAATAAGTTGGACAAGGGATTGTCAAGAATTCTTAATAAGAGGAAGAAATCCCCTTCACCTATATTTTTGTTGAAGATAAGACTATATGCCTTAAAGATCCATTAGGTGATAGGATCATTATTACCAGAGATGGGCCGCCTAGATTTTGCTACTAAATATCACCATGGATATGATACCAATTGAATTGTCAGGAAACATTTTCAAGGGATTGATCACAATACGGGGTACTAATCGATGTACACTGAAAAACATGAGAAAATAAAGAACTAATACAATGCCAACATAAAGACACATCTAGAAATGGATACCATTTTATGCCATGATCCACTAGTTCAATACTTGCAAGTGTAGGAGGAGGAGGAGATAACACCTCAAGCAAACAAAGTATCTCTCTAGGAAAGGATCAGGTATTCCTTGACAGGCAAGAGAATTAATAAATGTAAAGTTGATCCTTTAAACTCAGGAACCGTTTAAATAGAGAAGGAGGGGAGAGAAGGAAAAGAATAAGAGAGGAAGAGTCAGCATGATAAGTTATTGGAGAAGCAACAAGAAAAATAAGAAAATAAGAGAAGGATAAAATAAGAACAATAGAGGCAGTCCTAAGAGGAGGAAGAAACACAAATATTGAAAGAAGAACAATTGACTCAAGAGATGGAGGAGGAACATTTTGAGGAAGAAGATACCATCTAGCCATTGGAGGAAGAACCAAATACTCTAGTATAACAACCCCCCACATGTGGTCATCTTCCATTTGGAGAGATCAATATCACACCTCCACAAATAGACATAGTAATGGATGTATGCAATGTAACATTCAATTAGCTAAAGAATAGGATCATGCAACGGAGGCATAGATATTTCTTAAAGTATCTGTTGGGTGTGGAGCCTGATTATCTTCTATATTCAAAAGTACTGCCACATTGGACCCCAGTTCAAAATGGGGGTGGCAACGCCGCCCGTAAAATATTCGCTACAGGGGGGGTCCAGGGGGGGGCGACTGCATCCACGAAGCTAAAAACAGCTATAAAATTGCCTTGTAAAAGTATAGTAATTTCTAGTCAATTTGGGCCATTCATTAGGTGGATGATCTGACGGTAGAAATTATGTTTATTTTAGGGTTTTTTGCCCTAGAAGGCAACGCCTCTCTTTGTATGAGGGCATTGTATTTGAGGCTGTGAGATAGATGTGTATTCGGCGTGAGCGAGAAACAGAGAGGTGAGACTGTGAGAGAAGACAAAGGATATTACAGCGGATTTGCTGTAGGTTGTGTCTCTTCATTTTGCTGGATAATAGAAAGGAAGGACTGGCTGTTCGGGGTAGACGTAGCCCAAACTGGGTGAACCACATATATCTGTGTCTCTCTTTTTTTGTGAGTTTTCTGTGTTTATATTTTTGCAATATTTTATGTGTTCCATTGCTCCGTAATATTTAATATTCTAACAACTGGTATCAGAGCCGAAGGTCTATTTGGCTAATAAACTCGTAGGAAAGAAGGGTTCCTAGTTCGAGTGGGAGCAATGGCGGAAAATGGTAAGTTTAGGGTCGAGAAATTTAACAGCCAAAACTTCTCGCTGTGGAAGATGCAGATGGAAGATTATCTGTATAAGAAAGATCTATACCTACCATTGGGCAGAAAATCAAATAAGCTGATGGATATGGAAGATGAAGAATGGAAACTTCTCGATAGAAAGGCACTCGGAAAATACGGTTGTGCCTTGCAACGTCGGTCGCCTTCAACATTTCGAAGGAAACAACGACAGAGGGTTTGATTAAGGCGTTGGAGAAACTATATGAAAAACCCTCGGCCTCAAACAAGGTATTTCTTATGAAACGGTTATTTAATATGAAGATGTCGGAAGGTGGATCTGTTGCAGATCATTTAAATGATTTTAATACTGTTACAAGTCAGTTATGTTCTGTAGGGGTAAACTTTGATGATGAAGTTAGAGCTCTGTTATTCTTGTGCTCATTACCAGAAAGTTGGAATGGTTTGGTAAAGGCCATTAGTAACTCCGTTTCTGGATCTAGTACTTTAAAGTTTGATGATGTTGTCGGTGCTATCCTTAGCGAGGAAATGCGACGAAAAAGCTCCGGTGAGACATCAGGAAATGCTTTGAGTGCAGAGTCTAGAGGAAGAAAATGGAAAGAGGAAAGAGCTCAGGATATCGCAGTAAATCAAGGAAAGGCAGATCCAAGTCC
>APFE031615038.1:0-23841 GCA_000404065.3 Pinus taeda
AGCTGGAAAGGGCTTCCTCTCAAGCTAAAGACAATAGGATCAAAGCTCTAGAGGAAATCATAATAGAGCTTGGACATGATCCTAAAGATGTCAAGGCAGTACAAGAGATTCTGAAGCTGAGGGATGTTGATATGGCAGCATTGAGAAAAATGTTGAAGATCCCAGCATCTCTTCATCGTCAAACAGAAGAGATTGCCCAGCTCAGGCAAGATAAGGATGCAGCTGCTATGCTGATGACATTATATAAAGAGCTCATCCACACCCAAGGGAAGCTGCAGGAATCAGAGGCTACCCTGCAGGCAGCATTACAACAAAAGGAGGCAGGACAAACCTCACAACCTCCTCCAAAAACAATAAATCTTAAGGAAATCCCTCAAACCACTGCCCCTCCCAGCCAGCAGATACAACAGGCAGCACCATCCACCTCGGCACCAACAATAGAGCAGGCTGAAAGCCTTGACATGCAAAAGCTGAGGAATGAAATTCAAGTCTTGGAGTCTCAGATGTCAGAGCTAAATCAAGCCCAGGACAGTCTGGCAAAAATAAATGAGAAATATGACAAGTCCAAGCAGAATGTGGCTGAAAGAGAAAGGGAGATAAAGGCTCTTAAGAAAAGAATAACTAAGCTAGAAAAAGAGCTCACATTGGAGAAAGTGACATCTGAACTTAAGAGGGTCCTGTGGGCCAATATTGGCCAGTCCATCATAGAGCAATGGGAGTACATTGAAGCCATCCATGAGCAAATAACGCTCATTGGAAAAGCACACAGAGAGATCCAACGTGCAAGGGCATCTCTAGGCAATATGCCTGAGATTGCCACTAAAATGATAAACGTGGTGAATTACAGAACAAGCTCCCAGCTCATCAAAATGGGAAATGGCAACAGGACGGAGACCATTTCACTGATCAAAAGGGTCCTGACATTAAGAAACCTGATTCAGACCCTGGAAAGAAGAACCCGGGATATGCAAGTAGATATCAACAAATTCTAGAACAGGTTCATGGCATTGCAAAACAGGGGTCTTCCTAGCTTGCTGGAGCCACCAGGAAAGTTGCTCTCGCATGAAAAATATGCCAAGAGAGTGAACACTTTTGCTGGAAATCAAATTTCAGAGACAACTAGTACATCAGCACAAACAGGACCAGCAACAGGACAAACCCTCTTCAACAGGGTGGAAAGTTTATTTTTTATTATGAATGAAATCACACATTTTTTTGGTGAGCCTCCCCATTTTTACAAGTACACAGAGGCAAATGAGACCATGGGGTCAATTTTGAGGCATCAATTGCCTACACAGGATGTATGGGATAATTTGATACAATTACTGTTAAATCAAAGCCAGTAATTATGTTATTGCTTTTTGAAAATATTTAAGTTTTCATACACAGGAATATAAAGACACATCAGCAGGTATGCAGAAAGAGGTTGAGCCAACTCAGCACAAGTATTCAGCCACCACAGCAGCACTAGCAGTCACAGGTGACAGGGCCGAGAAGCTACAGGAGGACAGAGCTGCACAGACACGTCATTCAGCAGTTATAACAAAGCGCTCAACCGACTCCGTTAGCTCCAAAGGTCAAATTGTTCTGACAAGATTTAAGAGCCTTTAATGTTTCATTAAAGATTGTAATAACTTCTCATCTACTACTCCTGTACGAGTTAAAGTAGATATTTATCTCTCAGATGACTCAATACCTGAGATATTTTGTATGAGACTGCTATATATTCCCCCTTGCATTTGTTAGGAGGGGTTGGACATTGGATGTGATAGATTGCTCATATCTATTCTGCTCTTTCTTTTACTGTAATTCTCAGAGAAGTAATACAAAGGATGATGGAATTTCCAAAGCTCTGTGTTGTTTGATGTTCTGCTGGTGTTTAGCTGAAAGTTGCAAGATTCCTGCGTATCTCATGACTCAATAAGTTTCTCTTGTAACTCTTTGTTATGTGTTTGTTATCTTTCATATATCTTTCATGTTTCCAATGTTTAAACAGTTAATAGCAAGGAAAAAGAATAGTTCCAGGATTTAATCACAGATTACCCTGAACTCAATCTAAGCTATTCTAAATATCTGTTCTTCAGTTATAGTAATGAAAGCGTAATTCTTAATTGCTACCCTTTCACACTATATCATCACAGAGGTTATTGTTTCAGGAATTCAAGTTTGCTCCTGAGGAATACATCCCTTTCTCACATCCCAGCTTAGTGAAAAATCCTTAACTGCTTTTCACTGGTTGTTTACACTCCATAATCACAATTTAAAGTTTGTTTCATGAAATATCTAAATGGCCCTGTAACTCTAGCTGCATCAAACGCAGGATTTCAAGAAACCAATAGCCACAGACTCCATTTCCCAATGGACTAATTTTACCTGCAGAACTACTCTTTAAAGTTTCAAAAAGACATCCTCCCAACCAAACATAAACCAAAAACTTTAACTCCATAACTAACCTAAAATTTCCACAGAACAGAGACAAACCTTAAAGAGAGAGCCCTCTCTGATTACAGCTGGGCTAGAAGCTGTAATCCAAAGATTGGTTAGTGGTTACCCCGGCCATATTCCCTTGGGAGTCATAGGGAACAACCTGGGTGTTAACACATCCCATCAAATGAAAAAGTACAATAGCATTCTGGAATGAAGAAATCAACCTTTGATACTTCAAAAAGAGAAGTATTTATAAATTATTTACAAAATATCCTGTGAAAACTGACTAGGATGTATTTTAGGAATTCCTAAACCGAATCTATCTAACTCTTACAATAATTTAGGAGAATTGATACCATCTGAAGTGTTGGCACTAGATTTGTGGAACTGTTTAATATCTAGGCCTTCAAATTTTGTTGTGATGTTGATGTTTAGATGTATACTCAAGTTATGTTCTTACTCCAGTAACTCAAATAATTGATCCCAATACAGTTAATTAGGGATAAATGTCTTGAGTAACTTCCTATAGACCTCATCCACTTCAGTATATTTGGAAAAAGTTGGTTTGGAAATAAAGATATGCTTGTGTTAGCGCTTGAAATTTCACCTTAGGCTAAGAAAGGAAAACCTCAAGGCAACATCAAACCATTTAGCCTCGTAACTAGCCCTACGGGGCAGGAGAAGGCTCTCTCCGGTCAATCTCAGTAAAATCTTCAATGGATGAGATGACCAATAGGGTAACACTGATTTTAGGCTAGTAAACTGATCAAAAGGGTTGATTTGGGGTTTTTAGGGTTTTTGGTGGCAAATTGAGGGGATGGCAATTTTGGGTGCGGGGATTGGACATAGTTTCTGCAGGGGGTTCTTTGGGGCGAGGTAGGAGACAATATTGATGCCTTTGATTGAGGTGGATGATTAGGAATTGTTATCACTCAGGTTATTCCCTTTGACTCCCAAGGGAATGGCAGCCGAGGTAACCACTGACCAATCTTTTCACTGCAGGTCCTAGTCTACCTGCAACCAGAGAGGGCTCTCTCTGTATGGTTTTAGCTTTGTTTAATGACTGTTTTAGACTAGTTATGATGCACTGTTTTGTTTGATTTTGGTGGGTTGATGATTCTCTTTAGAACTGCAATTCAGAATTACTGGATAGTTTGTTCCATTGGGCAATGGAGTTGAGATAGTTATGCTTTAGGAAATGGATTATGTGAAAACAAAATGTTGCTGCAGAGCAAGTTAGGCATATGTGAAAACAATATATCAGATTTGTTGATGGGATGGTATAACAATAGTAAGTGATAGGCAATTAAGAATCTTTCACTATGCTAATGAAGGAAACATGGAAATAATGCTTGAGAGCAGTTAAGAATTCTTAAACAGTATTGACCATGTTAGGATAAGCTGAAATATGAGCAGTTAAGAATTCATATCTATGGCTAATCCAGCAGAAAACATATTTAGAAAATAGAGATTGAGCATAGGGTGTTCAGAGCAAATCCTAGGCTATTCTCTTTCTCTATTTACCGAGATTATGGAAACATGAGATTATGGAAATAACAAGAAACACATACACAGTTAGAAGAAACTTATTGATTCAGCAAATGACACAGGAATTCTGCAACAAACACAGAGCTTCTACATATCCATCTCAGACAGTATTGACACCAGCAATCTCCATCAGCAATTTTATTAACAAAAGTCCTCAGCATACAACAGAGTTCTTGAGAGAGAATACTCTTACAACCGACCCTCAGTGCGTTATCTGAGGGGATATTTATACAAAAATAGGGTGTGAAAATATCTTAGTGAAGAGTTATGGTGCAATAAATTGCACCACCAACTCTTCTTACAAAAAAGTAAATGATACATAAATGTAACCCTAAACGCTGAGATAGCCGACATTCCTTTGTCAGACAGATTTGACTTTTGGCTGCAAAAAGTAGGTGGTAGCAGTGCTTTAAATGCTGCGTTCTTTGGCTTGATATTCTGAGTGGATTGCTGAGTCACCTGTAGGCCGCTTGCTGTACCTGTTCTGCTGACCTGTTGCTAACCTGTTGCTGACCTATTGCTGCTGACCTGTTCAACTGACCTGTTGCAAAAAAGGTAAACAAACAATGTGGATTTATCTGGGCAAAATTTCCAACATTGCTTGCCACCAATCAGCCGGGGGCAACTGATGTCTCCTCATTTTCACCACTACCTCATCTGCCTCTGTAAGTCTATAAAAATTGGGAGGCACCTCAAACAGATGATTAATCTCATGTTCTATGAAAAATAAATTCTCCAGCTTGTCATAAAGGGTTTGCCTAGATGGGGGCCCTGTTTCTTCTGTGGAGCTACTGGAGGCTGTGATCTGGTTTTCTACATAGTTATCTACCCTTGTCATATAATGCTTATAGGGCAGCAGCTGTCCTGTACCAGATACTAGACTTGGGAGACCTTTGTCCTGCAAAATAGCCATTTTGGCTCTGAACTCATCTATTTCTTCTTTCATCTCCTGGCACTTTCTTTCTAGTGTTTGGCTGAAATTCCTCAGTGTTAGCACCTTTTTGGCAGTGAGGATTGCCTCTGTCCTGCTGGATATTTGCAAATCAGCCAGCTCCTCCCTAGTGCGGTTATTAAGGAAGTGGATCATCTTAGTTGCCTGTTCAAGCATTATTCCCAGGACTGCCCTGGCTCTCTGAATTTCTGTGTGAGCTATTTCTGTTAGCTCTACCTACTCAAAAATGGATTGGATGGACCTCCATTGATCTTCCATAGATTTGCAAATTTTAGCCCACACAATCCTTTTTATTTCTGCTAGGGTGTTGCCCAGCATCAACTCTTTCTGTAGAGTTTTTATTTTGGCCTCCAAGGCCTTTACTTCTCTCTGCTTTTCCGCCACAGTCATTTTTAACTTGTCATAACTGGCTTCCAGCTTGGCCAATTTCTCCTTGGCAGCATTTATTTCTGTCACTTGGCCCTCCAGCTCTTTGACAGCCTTCATCATTTCTTCCATGCTTAGGCTGGATTCTGCTGCTGCTGTGGCCCCCACAGTTGCTCCAGTTGCTGATGTGGCAGTGGTAGGTGCTGGAGTAGTGGTAGGAGCTGTTGTTATTTGAGCTGGAGGGGCAGATTGGAGGTTTGTGGAGGTCTGTGGTGGCTGGGAGGCAGATTCCCCTTGTTTATCCTGCATGGCTTTCTCTAATTCTGCCTCCATCTCCACTATCCTCTGGTTCATGGCCAGGAGTAATTCCATAGCTTTGTCCACCTGCTTTTCTTGGGCAAGCTCTGCTGTGTCAGGATGGATAGTAGGAGGCAATTTTGCCTGCCTCCTCAATGCAGCTATGTCATCCTCCTTTTTCTTCATAAGGGCCTTGACACCCTTTGGATCCTTTGGGTCATGCCCAAGATCAACAATAATGTCCTCCAAAGTTTTTATTCTGTTATCTTTGGCGGAGGAGGACAGTCTTTCCAAATCAAGCTGTCTGTTGGTATGTTTCAGTGATTCTTTTAGCTGATGGGCCAGCATTGCCCTATCAGCAAGTGTTGCATACACCATTTCCCCGGTTTGCTTGTGCAGCTCAATTTGGTCCATGGGGTGTATGTCTTTGGCAAAGACCTCCAGATTAGTTTTGTAGTAGTCAGCTGGGGTCTTTGGGTGTGGAACTCTAGGTTTAAGATGAGTGAATATCATCTTTTCATCCTTGAAGTCAAAGGCAGCCATCAATCTTTGTTTTCTGGCTGGGGTGGTGTTGAGGAACTGCTCATATAGTTGCACTCTCAGTAATTCATTCTGAGCCTTGATTTCCATGAACCCTTCCTTGACTGTGGCCGGCTTCTGTCCCTGCTGTCTGGAGGAAGATACCTCCACGGTGTGCTGTTGAGGCTGTTCAAGATGGGCTGAGCTAGTGGCCGTTTGTTGGCTTGCTTGCCTTTCCCTGTTTTGGCTTTCTTCCAGCTCTTCACTTATTTCTCCTTCAGCTTCAGGGTCTGTCCTTGGCCTCTTGGCCTCTGGTTGCTGTACTGACCCTGTAGGAGGTGTTATTTCTTCTTTGTCCCTTTTCTTCCCTCTCTCATTATTTAGAGGGGTCTGCAATACTGGGTTTTGGATTTGTTCAGTTTGCAGGGGAGGAGCCTGTGTTGTTTGCTGGTCTTTTGAGGCACTAGGTTGCCCTATTTCTGTCTCTTGATGCTCATCCATCTTCTCCTTTCCTTTGGCAGTTGTTGCTGGAGCTTGCTGGATGTCCTGTGTAGTTGAGGTGCCTTCTTCTGTCTAGATTGTTTGCTTGAAAACCTGTTGACAAGAGTCCAGGTCAAGAGTTTTTTCCAGGTCTTTTACATTTTGTTCCATTAATTCTTCCTGAGTCAATTCTTCTACTATTGATCCAGGCACCCATTCATCCTGATTTGCAAACTGTTGTACTTGTGAGAGGGGGGGATGGTTATAGGCGTGCAGCCTGAATTTGACTCTTCTTGCACTTATGAAACCTTCAGGGTCATAAGGGACCCACCAGAAACTCTTCTTGAGTCTGAGTTGTTGTCCTAGTATTTGGTCAGCTTCCTGCCAACCATCCTTTTTGTTCATTGTGAATGGGCCTAGGTGATCCCTGAATTTCAAGTTGGCCTTCTTCTTGGCACTGTGAAAATGTGTTAGGTCTGAGTTTATCAGTTGCCTATAGTACTCTAAAGCAAATAACCTCATGGGAACGTACTTCGGGAGTCTGTATGGACAGAGCTCACAGCCATAAATTCTGATGACAGAGTGGTTTTGGTACAAGTACCAGTCACCGATTTTGTAGCTTCTGGATAGCTGCAAAATATTCTGCATATCCCTGGATAGTCTTGCAGGGGGAGTCCTCTTCAGCAGGCAGATGACTGGATATACAAATTGATCAATAAACTCACAGTATGAGTAAGGGGAATCCTGGACCTGGTGAAAGACTGAAGACCAGAAGATCACAGACCTTCTTTCCCCTTGTGAGTCTAGCTTCTTGATTGAGCATTGGAAGCTGTCTGTCTGATAATACAAGAATAAGTGGTAAATGTATGAGGAATATTTAAATATTGCCTCTCTGTCCAGTCTAGTCAACTGATCATGTATCTTGATGGCAATGTACTTGGCATAGTTGTACTTGATAGCAGGGGGCTCCATAGGGCTGTATGCAGACAGCATGACCAGCACAGTTATGTCAACATGTTCATTGGTGGTGAACCCCAGCACAGAGGTCACCATGTCTATCAGCAGCTTGCCTACTTCATTGAAATCCTTATATGAGAAAGGGGGTGGCACAGAGGGCTGGCAGTCTGCCTTCATGAATTTTCTGGCTATGGCTTCAATGTCTGGCTCAGAAAGTCTGGAGCCCACATCCAGCAAATAATCCATGGAGAAAGGGTATAGCAACTGGGTCTATTTGTAATTAAGCATCTGGTTAATGGAGTCTGGAGTTATGTGAAAAAGGATGCTCCCAGATGGAGACCTCATAGCCCTGATCTTCTGGTCATAATTCTCTGCACACAGATAGATAATTTCTGGGAATATATTGACAGAAGGCAAAAAGTAAATGGGCAAATTGGACTGCCATACCCCATACAGGTCAGTGGCGTCTAAGTGAGTGTTCCTTATTTGACAATATGTCTGCAAATGGTTTCTTTGTGCCACAAAATCTGTGATGAGAGCATCATCATCCACCAAAGGTATAGCTTCTAGCTCTCTGTTGGGTGGGTTATGGGGTAAAGTGTCCAGAGCAGCTGAGGCTTCCATTTTTTTGGTCTTTGCTGGTAGCTTTCACTGTGCCTCAAACTTGGTTTTAAGAGGTATACTGCTCTCTGTCTGCAGTGAGCAGTCTTGGAAGTTTTTAAAAGGCTGTCACAGGTTTAACTGCTCTGGGGGGCACTCTGTCTCAATGTGGCAGAGTGTTTTTTAGCTGGATAGCTGGTCAATTGCAGAGATTTGCTCATCAGAGGTGAAGGAGGATGCAATGCAGTGTTTCTAGCTTGTGGCTGGGCCCTGTAGCTGCCCTTTTGTGGAAAATTGGGCAGAGCTTTCAGCTGGTCGCGGGTTTCCCTAGGAGTTTTTCTGTGCAGGGGTTACAGAGGTCTCACGGGCAGCTTTGAGGGCAAATTTTAACCATATGGTTTCTTGAATTATAGTAGTATTTGAGCAGGAAACAGGATTTATATGGATAATGAGAGGGCAAGAGGGTGCCTGCGGCGAAATACCTGTTTTAATGGCGTGTGGGCAGTTGCAGCGGTCGAAATGGTTGGATTAAGTATGGCTGAATCGACAATGGAGGCAGCAACAGTTGTAGCGCATGACTTTTGCCTTTTGACCGTTGGAAATCAAATTCGCCTTCAGCTGAGCTCCAGGTTGTTCGGCAGAAAATGTTAAAAAACAACGGTTTTTTGCCCTTTTTATGCATTTCGGGCGAATTGGCGCTTTTTTGTGATGACGTCATGCTGACGTCATGATGGGCCCAAGTACGGAGGAGATGACGTGGCAGGTGACGTGGACGCCTAGGTGGCATGGATGCCCAGGTGGCATGGCCATGGTGGTGGGGTGGTCAGAGCAATGCGTGGGGCCGGGTGAGGTGGAAGCACAGCAGTGGTCAAAAGGTGGGGTGACGTCACGCTGACGAAGGCGTGACGTCAGTGTGAGGGGGAGGGTGGTAAGCGGTTTCCCCGGCAGGCCCTCAGGCAGTAAGTGGTTTGGAGCGGGGGGGCAGCGAACAGATCCCGTGCCTGACGCGTGGCAGGGGTACGGTGGTAATACCGCCCATCCCCCGGCCGCAAAAGATCGGGCAGATTCACAGGCGGATCAACCGCCCACCGTTGGATGGCGGGGCAGGAGATCGGACGGCTGGCGGAGATCGGGACATGCCGGCGGGTTTGTGCAGTGGGATCCGCCCTTTGATTTGACGTTTTATTTTAATAAAAGGCGCACGGGGGGGTAAACTATAGTCTTTTGGGTTTTGTGGGTTTATTTGCCCACGCGTTTTTAATTAAAATTTCATTTTTTCGACTTTAGAAAATGGGTTTTTAGGGAAGAGAAGGGGAAAAAGGATTTTTTAGGGTGGGGAACTTTTGGGTGCCATCTTTTGCAAAAGGGTCAAGGGTAGGAGTGGCTTTAATAGGATTTTCCTTTTGCAAATAAGGGTTAAATGACCAGAATGACATGGAATGAGAGGAGGTGACCTGGGAGGTTCATCAAAGTGACCAGGTGTCATTTTGATTCCCTTTTAAACAGACCATATGGCTATAGTACCGGGGGAGGGATATTTATAGACATTTTGGGGTTTATACACCATGGTGTTTATAATAATAGGGATAATGGGGTATAGGGAGCTAAGTAGTAGGGTTAGTTGTTAACATGGAGGGAACATATGAGTGAGGGCTGGTTCAACCAAGTTTTCTTTGAAAATAACTTGAAATCAAGAGTAGATCAAAATGAAAAGATTTTTGCACAAGAAATGTGGCTTCTTAAAGCCATAAGAATATGTCAAAGATATAAATTTCTGTGCTCTGTGCAGCTTGGGAAAGGGTGTTAGTAATGAGTGATATACAAATGAAAACAAGGGAGTTAGTCATGCTCCAGTGTGTTGCTCTTCCTGTAGATGTTTCAGCAACTTTGATTTTGGAAGAGACACCACTTCTGCAACCCCATCTACCTACCCAACTAGTTCTCCTAACATTTTTTGTTTCTTCTTGGAGGGTGCACTTGGACTTGCAAACCCTTTGTAAATGCCTTTTCTTTTTCATTGGCTTTTTGCTTTTATTTCCTATTTAAGGCTACCCTTATTCCTTCCAAGGTCCCAGATTAAGCAGTTGGGAACCTTAGCTTCTCTACCTAGCTACTTATCTGCCAAGATTTAACAGTTTGGACAGATTTCCTTCTCTATTCTACAACATGAAAATTGAAAACATGGCATGATCCAGTTTAGACTGTTGGATCATCCATCACAATTGAGTTCCCATCAAGATTGAGACACACCTTGTCTGCTTGCAGAAATATGGGATCTTTGCATTCAAAGCAGAGCATATTTGGACCTTTGATCACCAATCATGAAACATGAAACCTATTGGTATAGGTATCCAACAGGTGGGAGTCCTTTGAGAGTCTCAAACACCTTGGAATGATTGTCCAAGACTTTTTGGAGATCTGGAGAAATAGACGATTTTGATATTTGAACCCCTAGTGAGCATAATTGTGCAATTACAGTCCATTGTTCTTTCTTTAGAATATTTGTCATGCCATTAGATCTAATTATCTTTCTTAGTTTCCCTGCAACACCCCTTAATTAAACTTCCTTTCCTTCCCAAAAAATATCAAGAAAAATGCTTGAAAATTGAAAGCTATCATCGCCAAAGATTGTAACCATTGGACTCCTAGTACAATATTTGCACTGCCCATTGGAATGGAAAACATTGGACTATTATTGCATATTCCCCCACGATTAGATTGATATTATGGTGCTTTCCAGAGAAATTTATAGTTCCTCCATTTGCAACCATCACTTGAAACTATGGTGTTGGATATGGGAAGTAATTCAATTCCTTAGCTATCTTACAATTAAAAAATTGCAGATACTACTTAAATCAATCAACATTATTAGCTTTTTCTTCTTGATATATCATTCTATCTTGAGAGTTTGAGGAGTGGTAATTATTTCTAATGCATTACAAGATATGGTAGGATTCATTTCTTATTTATCTGGGGTTGGTTCCTGGTGTATATCCTCCTCTTTTAATGTTTCTTGTTCCTTTTCTTCCTCCTCTTCACAATCTATGTAGAATAATTTATTCTCAGCATACTTATGAACTTTAGTGTATTTTCTATCACAATTGTAACAAAGCCATTTTTCTCTTTTTTCCTCCAATTTTTTTGGTGTCAACCTTGTAGGTTGTGGAAGACTAGGAGCAACAACACTTCCATATTTATAGTCGTGAGTGGTAGACTTCCTTGTTTCCATAATTTTTCTTTCAACTTTTCTTGCCACCTTGAATGCCTTCTCCAATGAATCAGGTTCCCAAAGGCAAAAATCATCTTAGATGTTATATTTTAAAGTCCCTATGAATACATCAATCCTATACCCATCTAGAATACCAGTTACTTGAATATTCAATTTTTGGAAGTCTTCAATGTGCTCTGCCATTGAACCCTTTTGTTTTAGATTTATGAATTGGCTAAAGAAGGTCTTGCTCTTTGTATCTTCATAATGTGCTATCGTTTCCTCTGTAAAATTGACCAGGTGACAAGTGGTTTACAAGAACAAACCCATCTATACCATACAAAATGATTAGGTTCTATATATAAAAATGGAATATGTATCTTCTGTGATGGTTGTACATCATGTAGATCAAACTATTGCTCCATGTGTGGTATCCAAGTTACCGAATCTTGCCATCAAACTTCCTCATATCTATATTAAGAATATGGTGGTTCTTAAAACACACATTGGAGTCTCTAAAATAATAATTCATATTCCTTTTATCCTCAACTTGATTTTCATGGATTACCTTGTCACCATCGGGAAGACTTTCTTGCAACAACTTTGTCAACCCTTCCAACTTGACATTCAGCGCATCCATGTCTACTTTAAAAAGATATATGTTTCCTTTTATACCCATCCATGTCACCTTTTAAACCATACATGTTTCCTTTTATACCATCCATGTCCCCTTTTAAGCCCTCCATGTCATCTTTGGTTGCTCTTCGTGAGAGTGAAATTTGTTGCACTTGGTCCTGTAAATTTGAGATATCATGTTGCAATTATTCTTCTTCATGTGTCCTATTAGAACTTTATGAGGGATTAATGGGTGTAGAATTATTTTGTTTGGGAGGAATTGTAAAACCAAATACTGATATATATGCTTCAATATTCCCTTTGAATCACTTCAAATTGATTTTCAACTAAATTTATGCAAAATTAAAAAATACACTCCTTTTTCTTGCTTTTTAGGAGCTTGATCTTGAAATGGTTGTAACTCTGTAATTTCGGACCTCCAAAGTTTAAAATTTGGTCATATCTTAGCCCTCTGAATCTTCTTTCCAATGCCACAATTAGAACCAATATTGGATTATTCAATATAAAGTTATGACAAATCTCCCACGATGACCTGATTATGGACAAGTTCAGTAGAGAAAAGTTGTATGGGATGCCACGTGTCACTGTTTCAACCTTCGACCTTGAAATAGCTACACGAAAAACTATAGTCCGTGAAATTTTCACCACTTTTTATAAAATTCAAATGTGATTCCTTAAATGAAAGTTATGTCGCTTTTCCCTAGGTCACTTGTTTGAGACTGAATTCTGGAACATGAAAAAACCCTAACTTCTTCAGACCATATCTCTAAAAGTATAGTGAACCAAGATGGGAAATTTCGGTAAAAAGTTTACCAAGATTTCGACTCCATCTAGCTTCTGAAGCTTCGTAGAATTTTTTTTTTATAGTGAAAATGCCATGATGACCTGTTTGAAGCAGCGAAACCCTAGAATCCAAAGCTTTGATACCAAATGTTATGTAACCAGCTCACAAAAAGATAGATCGACAAATTAAAAAGTATCCTCTTCGAGGGGGAAACCTCTTTCACATTACATAAATGAACAATTCTTGGATGATACAAATGACCAGATCTCCTTTGTATATATATGAGTCTAAGGGGTCAAAATATAATCAAAGCCTACATAAAAATAATAATGTAATGGCACAGTAATAACAATAGTGGGATTTTATGGGGCACAACAATAAAAATATGGGGGATACACTAACAATAAAAATAAGGGGGCTACACTAGTTTTATAGGGACCTAACAATATATATACACCAGAATAGCAATTATAATTGACATAGGTTTCAAAGTAGTCCCCATGAAGTCATATGAAGATGAACTATGTGCATAATTACTAGGTAGGATCTGCGTTACAAGCCAATCTCCTTGCCTTGAGAAACTCTCTATTTTATATGCGTAGGTAGAAGGAGAGTCGTTGGCTTGTAATGAAACTTCCACATATTAAACATTTCATCACCATATGACATTCATCACCATTATCCATGGGGCAGAAGGTCGCCCATAATGCATCATAGTTGCTCATTTATCTCAGTCTCCACATAATTCACACAACTAGTGGTCTCTTGACTATCGGAATTGTTTATCCCTAAACCACTAGATTTTGTGTGTGTGTGTCTATATATATGTGTGTGTGTGTGTATGTGTGTATATATATTCTAGCTTGAGATTATGGTTTGAAACGTTACCAGGCAAGACCTACAGGCAACACATAGACATAAATAGCCATGAGGAAAATCCTAGGAGTTTATTCCAACACCTGCATATGAAAACCAATTGAATTCACCACTTACACCCTTAAGTATGTCCAGGTGTGTGATGGTGTGTTCCCGGGAATAGTGTCCACTTGGATGCTACTATTCCCACTAAGATGGGTGGCTATCTTAGAAACAAACAAGTAAAGTCTACTTTCATTTTCCTTTATGAAAATAGACAAGAGGAGAACCAAGGAGACCAACCTTAGTCTTGCGCTTGATTTCCTCTCCTTCCTGATAGAGCTTTGTCACTTCTTCTTCGTCTGCCAGATTCAAAGAGCACTTGTGGAATCACAGCAACATACTACTATTGAAGAAAAAATATCTATATTCGTAAATAACACAGGACCAGATGTGTGTTAACCATACAAATGCATATATAAACAAGTACACAAGAATATGGAGGAAAACTTGAATAGATTTATCAAGATGAAAAGTAGCAAGAGGATTACAACCATATGTTCTGACCCAGCATCATCCTCCAGCTAGAAAGCCCTTCTTCACCTCAATCAAAGATTAGATCACCCAACACTATGAATGTACACCAGAAAACCAACAACACTTCTCTATAAGATACAAAATTCCAGTCTCTGGATCTCTGTGATGAGGGATCCATATATAGATGATTGAAGGGAGGTGAGTCATCTTCTGGGGTCTTTATTAGTGTCCTCTCTCTGATAGTTCCTGCTTCCACTTGAAGAATGGTGATCTCTTACTCATCCCTAGTTGAAAACAGAGAGGCAAGTGTCAGAGGGGAAGCTTTTGGAAGATTCCATGGTCTTCCACCTCACATTTTGTCCCTGCCATTTGTCCATTCCCGACCATCGCACCCTACAGAGGAGAAATTTAGTATGCATCACCCCTTGTACACTGGGAAGGTGATATGCATCGCACCCTCTGCACTGGGTTTTCAGTATGGTCCAGTTTTGACCATTTATGAGTAGTTTTGACCATTTATGAGCAGTTTTTAGTGGAGAACTTCTGGGAGATGATGTAATCAGCTGACCTTGTTCCTTTAGTTAGTGAAGCAACACTTTTAGGGACTTAGGAGCCCTCGGTTTATGGACATTTATGATTGGGGTTGAAGTGCCCAAAAATGTCTATAACATGGTGGGATGCTAAGCTCGACGGATTTGTCATTGATAGCCTTGGTGATTGTGTATGGCTCATATCAGAGAAAACAAAGCTTGTGGTGGGGTCCAGCAAGGTGCTCCTTCTACGAATGTAGCCAAACTTTGTCACCCACCTAGAACTTATGTGACACTCGATGATTATCGTGGTGCTGCTTGTACTTAGCATTGGCTCTGTACAATATATCATGGACCTACTAGTGGATGTGTTGAATGCACTCAATGAAGATGTTATCCTTATCGACTTTGGACTAGACGTGAGCTGAATCTATCTGAGTAGATGCAAATGGTATGGCCACATCAATTGGACATAATGGCTGAAATTCGAGTCCTACCAGAAAGGGGCTGTGGTCTGTTGAAATGTGGAGAGCTCTGTTATAGTTGCGCTAGACATAGGGGAGACTTTCATTCCATGTATGGGGATGCTTCAAGTTGTACATGTGTATATGTGTATGATCATCCTGTTGAAAACCTCAGTTTGGCCATACGTTTGGAGATGGAAAGCCATGGACTTAGTAAGTTTTGTATCCAGCATCGAATAGAGACTTGACCAAAATGCACTTAGGAATCTGTTGTCCTGATCTGAGACAATGGATCGTGGGATCCCAAAGTGTACCCACACTTGCTCAAATAAGAGCTTAGCAGTGGCCTCTGCTGTGATACTCTTCTTGCAGGCCACCATGATGGTCATCTTAGAGAATCTTTCGACCACAACGAAAATGCAGTCATTACCATGCTTAGTAGAAGGAAGATTCAACATGTAATCAATGGAGATATATTCCCAAGGCTGACTAGGAGTATATAGGCCTTGATTCTTGATGCTTGGTTTGGAAATGGTGTATGCGGTGCAAGACCTAATGTACTTCCCAATAGCTTGGAAAATTTTTGGCCAATAAAAATACTTTTGCAATAACACTAGTATTTTCTCTACTTTGAAATTTCAAACAACCCAACTATAGTGCGCCTACCAAATCATGTTGGCATGCTCACTTGAAGGAACACAGATGTGTCCCAGGTGGCATAACATTGCATCCTAAAGGCGAAAATTTGGAACTTTCTTACCTTCCAAGAGTGTCTAGCATGTCCTGCCAAATTCCGAGTCGCTTTGGTAAATATGCAGCCACCCCAAAGTCTCATGCCCATAGGAGTTGAGCACAATGTTCAATGCCATGACTGGTGGTCGATTGAGGCAGTCTAAAACATTATTAGTGCTTCCCTTCTTTTACTTAATGTTCAAATGGAATTGTTGTAGGTAGGTGGAACATTTCTACTGGAGACCATTATGCAACTTCCCTTGTGTTTGTATGAACTGCAGGGGCCGATGGTCTGTCTGGATGACCGTTTCCTTCCCTAGAATGTAATGCTTCCATTGAAGGCAGGTCGGCATGAGGGAATACATTTATTTGTCGTAAGTGGGATACTTTCAGATTGTGTTTGAAAGTGTCTCACCGTGGTAACCACTAGATGCCCCTGCTAAGTAAGAATTGCACCAATAGCATAGTCAGAGGCGTCTATATCGATCTCAAATGGTTACTGCAAGTTTGGAAATATGAGAACTGGTGTAGAGTAGAAGCAATGCTTCAACTTGACAAATTCCTTCTATTGGGTTTTAGATCAAAAAAACTTTACTTTCGCTCTACCCTTGGTGACTTGGCTTAAAGGCCAAGTGATATGAGAGAACCCTAACATGAACTTGTAGTAGAAATTGGCAAGACCCAGAAAGTTGTAGAGATCTATTAGAGTGGTTGGGGCTGGCCAATCCCAAATGACTTGTATCTTGGCTGGGTCCACATGCACACCTTGTTGATCATTGATGTACCCCAGATATTCCTGGGTCATGCCAAAAGTGCATTTCTCCAAGTTGGCACATAGATTGTGTTTTTGTAGGGTTTGAATGTCCTGTCGAATATGGTGGAGTTTCTCTTCCTAACTCTGGTTGAAGATCAAGATGTCATCTAAATACACCACAACAAATTCATTGGTGAAGGGTCGCAAGATGTCATCCATCAATCTCATGAAGGTTGTAGGGGAATTTTTTTACCCGAGAGGCATTACCAACCATTCGAAAAGGCCCTCCTTGGATTTGAAGGTAGTCTTCCACACATCAGAGGGTTCGATAGGCACCTGGTGGTAGTCAAACTTCAAATCAATCTTGCTAAAATATTTTCCCCCCTTCAGCTGGTCCAGAAGGTCATCAATTTCTGGGATTGGGTACCTATTCCGGACAATGATTTTGTTCAGCACCTGATAGTCAATACATAGTCTCCACGTCTCGTCCTTCTTCTGTACCAATACAATCGGGCTCTCACAGGGTGATGATCTGTACCTGATGTTCACTTTCTACAACAACTCCTGAATATTCCTCTTGATCTCATCATTCTTGAGAAAAAAGTGTCAATAGATCGATCCATTAGGTAGCGACGTGCCTGGGCTCAACTCGATGGAGTGCTTGACCTGACAGTGTAGAGGTACCCCTATAGGTGAGGTAAAAATGTCCCTGTATTCCTCCATGACCTTATCCATTTGCTACTGTTGTGCAGTGGAGCCCTGTTTGGAAGTCATGGCCACAATCTTCTTCTTGTGTTGAGGGCGTATCATAAGGAAAAAAAATTTCCTGGTCTGGGAAATAATCTTACTGCATTGCTTTGCAGTGATCAAAGAGATGGTGGTAGGTAGGGCTACCTCTGGTATCCTGTGCAACTTATTTCCCAAAGTAATAGTCACAAAGTGAGGTCTAGACTCATATAAAACATGTTGTTTCCACAAGTATGGTTGTCCTAATAATACATCACAAACTTCAAGAGGAGCAACAAATCATCCTTGGTGAAGCCACCCAATCATGTACAACTACGAATGTTCTATCATCGGTGGACCCAACCACTTCACGAACTCTATTGAAATGAGTTTCTTTTGGTGCCCATTGTTGACAATGAAATGCAATGGAGAACCCTTCACCCACATCTGTGTGGAAGAGGCGTTCCCCCTCCTTTGGATCTTCAGGCTCATTCTTTTGGATCTTGGTGGTGGCCACAATGGCAGTGGGCTTCGCGTCAATGATCTGATTCCCTTTGTCATTCCCCTTGGTAGATTCTGACTCAGAGTCAAAACATGCATCTAGTTCAGAAGCCTTCAGCTCTGCCACTAGTGACCACTTGGCCCAACACTCACTTATGTTTTGAGTCGAGCTCTTATGTAACTCACACCATTTTCCTATGTCCTTGTTTGGCTTTGTGGTGTTGTTACTTATTGCGGCTTCGACGGGTTGTCCTGGGTCACCTTACCTTGGCTTTGGCCTTTTATATATGGTTTTGGGGTGCCTTTCCTTGATTCAGATTTGCAGATCCAACGTCTCACTTCTTATGTTTAAACTTCTACTCAATCTTGACAACATATAGGTATGCCATGTCGAGTGAGGAGATGTCTAGGAACTCCATCCTGTCCTGGATGTACTTGTGTAGACAGCTGCGGTACTTAAGTACCAAATGCTGCTCAGAATTCTTGATACCCAACTTTGTGTGGAGGGTATGGAAAAAATTTGTGAACTCTGACATATCTTGGTCCCTTCCTTGCCATAGTGTGGTCCACTTTATGTACTTATATTCATAGCTCCCAATAGGGTAATATTGTTCCTTTATGGAATATAGGAAAGAATCCCAAGTGGGTATGACTGAAAACAATGAGGATTCACTCTCATTCTTTTGCTCACAATAGGTTTCCCACCAGTCCTTGAGGTGTGGGGTGGATTTGAGAAGTGAAAAAGTAATCTTTTCCCGATTGGAAAAGTCATGAACTGAAAAATATCCTTCAGAAATATTCAACCATTTATCTACGACATCTACATCTATTTGGCCCTCAATTATGGGAATATCAAAGTTAACTTGTACCTTAAAAGGGGTGGTGCATCCAGAGTGGTTGTTGGATGAAGATGCATCGCTTGTGGGTAACCGTCGAAGGATCTGGGAAACATTATCCATCATTGCATTCCTTTGCTGCTCGAGGGCTTCCTCAAGCAATATTTTGAAAGGATATTCTTCCCCCTCATCTTTATTTTCTTTCACCATGGGAGGTTGTTGGGTTTGTGAGGCTGGTCTTGCAAAGGTTCAACCAGATTGAGCCCTAACACCTTATACATTGATCTCCTTGGGGACATGCAAAGAAAAATAGAGAATGAGTAGACTGCTCTGATACAACTAATTCAAACTTAAAACATAATACAAAAAATTACAAATATTACCATAAATACCGAGATGCAGCAGAAATAAAACTTCATTTCATTAATATCAAAATACTGAAATAAGCTTACAAACAAAATGGAAATAAACTAGCTTGGGCGATGGTAGCTTATCTATGAGAAGAGATGCAACGGCTACATTCCTCTAAACTGTGTTACAATGAGGCTCAAGGTCCTATTTATTATTGAACAATAATAGAAAACCCTAAACAACCAAAATCCTAACCCTAGGAGATGTAACGCCAAGAGTTTGTGGGCCTCGATGGGGTTAGTTGGGAAACCAATTTTCCGGGGTCGTAACTTGGTCATATTATCTCCGTTTGGAATGTATGATACCTTATTGAAAATGTCTCTCTGAATACTACATGATTTGTAGCAAGCCCATACATATGGCTATGGGCCTATGAAAAAAAAAACTTCTTCGAAAGTTCAGGACCTAAAAAAATGCTAAAAATAGTAAATAATGAAATAAACAAAGAAACATAAGAAACCGATTGGAGGTCTAGGTGGAATAGGCAAGTGGCCACCAATATCGACTTGGATTAGTTGAATATCTTTCACCTTTGTGAATCCATTGTTTATATATTCGTTTGATCATGCTGACTTTCAAAAGGCCTCATACTCACTCTGACACTTCTTGACAGAAAAGTCCCCCCTGAATTCGACCGTGAGATCTATCACCTAAAGGGGTTTTTCAAAATGGCTCTTCCTACATTTTTGGCCAACAAATGTTTCCCATGATATTTTTATTCCGTTGTTGGTTACCCCCATCATGTTCCTCCATTTCAATAATGGTCTGTGCATATTCCTAGATTCAATGGAAGCACAGATGGAAGCTTGACCCAACACCTTAAGGACTTTGATGAATACATGGAGAAACATGGTATTGTTCATGAAGATGTGAAAATGAAATTGTTCATGTATTCTTTGGATAAGGATGTTAGGGTTTAGTACAAAACAATACCTCATGGAAGCATATCTTCTTTAAAGAGCTTTCACATAGCATTTAGTTGTTTTTACAAAAGATTATATCCACTAGCTTCTCTCTTTAAGGATTGTTGTGAATATTTTAATGTTGAAAATATTTCCATTACTAATGATGTTGTTGAAGACATTGGTGGAGCTAAACTCCAAGAAAACATATACTTGCATCAAGAAGCACTGCCCAACAATCAAGAGAAGGAAGAAGGAGACAATGTTAAGATGAAAATAAACCCTCAAAGATTGTGTTTTGTTAAACTTGATGTTTCTCCTTTATATGATTTATATGACTCAGATGGGGAGTTGGGTGCTGTAGAACCACAACAATCCTATTCATGGGTAGCTGCTCAAAAAGAGGAAGCTAACAATGAGGTTAACAAAGAGGCTATGGTTTATGATTTACATACTTCAGATGGAGAACAAGGTATTAGCATATGCCCAAGAAAACCACAAGAAGAAAATGATTCCCAAAAAATAAAGACAACCTCTTATTATGAGTATATATCAGTGACTGTCGATCAGTTTCACTTGGGCATGTTTATACCTACCTTTGTTTTTGAAGTTCAAGAATACAATAATAATGTTGATGAAAATTATTTGATTTATGATTCATATGATCCAAAGGAGGATGAGATTGTTGCAGTTTTTTAAAGGGATTTGCTTACCAACAAGTGGGGAGAAGATTACCAACAACAACGCTTTCAAGAAGAGCCCAAAGTTGAAGAGCTAAGCAGTGTCTATCGTTGCCTTTTGTAGAAATATTCTTACTTGGAAATTGTTCAAGTAAGGGAGGCAGTTGTAAATTTTTCTCATTAGTGCTATGATCTAGTAGATGAATATATGGCATCTTTTTTTGGCTAGCAACAGGTCTCATTTATGGGGTATGTATTAAATGTTTTACTTGAAAATTCCACATGGTGCATGCTTATTTTAATTGCTAACTTTCTAGAGAATAATGGCATAAGGTCCAATACTCAGTTGTTAGGCCGATATCATTGGATGGTTGACTTCACTTGGGTGAATTAAGCTCACTATGTGAGTGTCTAATTTCTAGTTTTTAGAATTTGTAGTTCTGCATTTCAAGTATTATGAGGAAAGGACTCCCATCAAATAAAGTTCCACAAAGATTTTCTGGTTCAATATATTTTTTACTTCATTCCAATGGTGAAGGCTACTAATCTACAGGTTCTCAACACCTTTCCAGCAAGGCACTATCCCCAATTGGAGTTGATGTTGTCACATGTTATACAATCTTGCATTTGGGTAAAATGGTCCTATATTTCATCCCTGGTATAGAGGAAGGCTGGTGCAATATTGCTTGACTAAAAAAAGGAGAGCTAGAATTCAAAGGTCGAAGCCAAAAGGGATAACCAAAATTCAAAGGAAAAAGCCCAAAGGGGAAGGACGACCATTGGGATGTCAATTTTGGAGAAGGCTTGACACTTTGGGACCTGATATCAGAAATTTTGACAGGAAAGGCATATCAGGACTTCGGGATATCAAAGGCTAGAACTAAGGGACCTTGAGGTCTATTCAAAGATGGACTTGAAAGGGAATATTAGAGTAGGCAATGGGAAGGAAGGTATATCAGGGCCCAATATCGGAAGGCTAGACCTTGAAGTAGAGTGATATTGGAACCTTGGAGTTTCATAACTCCTTAACAATTTAAATTCTTTGAAAAGTGTTGAGGTTTTCGAGAAGAGGAAATGCAAAGGAAATCATCACACAACTAAGGACCTCAAGGACCATTTCTCTCTCCTCCAAGAGGACACATGGAAGTAGGAGACTGGCCCCACGGAAAAGATGGGGTGGATGGCATCAATATGATGTGGCCATACAATGGACACGTGAAAATTAGTTTTAATGTTTTTAGGTGGCCTTGTGTGGCAAATACGGGTGACACGTGTCACCACTCCAGAGTTGCCATGTGGAAATGATGACATCATAATATTAGAGGTCAGAAATATCAGAACTTCTTTATAAAATCTTTTAGAAAACATTCCGATGGGAATGGCTTTTAACGTGGAATGGCACATGGTCGTGAGAGATCCAAAGAACACATAACAGAGAGAATATTTAACACCTAAGTGCTATGGATCATGTTGGGGTGTGGATATTAGAACTCCAGTCCTAATTTATGTTTCAAAATTTTCTTATGAAAGGGGCTTAGATATTGAATGGTGTTTGGTCATGAGGACCCAAAGAACCAAGGGTGCGGTACAAGGTCGAGCACCCAAGTGCTATGGAGCTAATCTGGGATGGAGATATCAGAACTCTGTGTTAAAATCATTTTGAAAAGATACGATGCTTAGGGAGCTCTGACATGGAGAGGCATTTCAGCACATGGATTCAAAAGAACCAATAAGAGAAGATAACACTAAGAGATAGGTCTCTGACACGGTTCTAAAGGAATTAGCACCCAAGCACCAAGCCGCTGGTCATGCCACATGGTTCTATGTTTGAATTGCGATAAGAGGGCTAAGAGAAAAGGGGCTAAGAGCATTGGAATTTTATGATTTCGTAACGTTTATTTTAAATAGAGTTACGTTGGATAAAGGCTCTAACACTGCAACCCCTAAGCACTATACCGATGGTCATAGAAAGTGGTTCTATGGTGTATAAGAAATAAGGAACTAAGCACAAAAGGGCTAAAGGCATCAAGACTGTGTTTTTGTAATGTCACTTTAAATAAAGTTATGATGAGTTGTGGCTCCAAAGTTGCACTATGGTAATGTTACAGGATGTATTGGGCCCCAATATTTTAGCACAAAGGTAATAAATGTAGAAATTCCTTATAGATTCAAACTTGTTATGTAATTTTCAACAACAAAAGACTTGAATCTACTCTACTCATTAGTGGAAACAATTAATCGTTCAAGAAATCAAGAAGCATATAAGAGAAATAATTAAATCAACACATTACACAATGATTTCCTATGGAAAGCCACAACTAAAAATGCCTGCTATTTGTATATTGTATTAGTTAGAAAATATGAGAAGATTACAATGATTTTCTCAAGCCTGAGAAACCTCTGCACTATCTCTATCTGTCTCACCACTTCCTAGATAAGCCTAGGCCAATACTTAACCAATTTTCTACTTGCCCAAGCACCCATTTCCTTGCGCCACTTCCTATTAATTAGGGAAATTCCTCAATTGGAATTTCACAATCCATCATAGGCCTTCCTCTGATAGCATGCACCACTTGTACAATTTGGATGATTATACAATTGATATTACACTTCCCTTGAAATCCAATCTCAACTGGGTAACTCTTAGATCTGACATGCATGAGTTATTTATGGCTGAATTATCAGTTAACTGGTTGAACACATGAAGCAACACCCCACTATTATACCTCCTACTAGTTCCTCTAGCATTTGGAACTACTTTAATTAACTTTAACTCAATTTGACTTAATTAATTAATCAAGACTCAAAATAAACTCAACCAAGGCTTCTATAAAGTATGAGACACTCTACATGACTCAAGTTAGCCCCTCAACTTGAATTAACTGAACCAACTAAGTCAAATTAATTTAGTTAACTCGTACAAGTTGTCTTGGATGTGGAATTACAATTTTTCTCCTAATTTAATTCAAGGGAAAATTAAATTAGGATTTTCTTGTTACATTTTGAGCACTCCCTCTCAATAAGAAAGGGATTATCGGATACCCCAATCCTACCTATATGGAACTTGAATTTTCCCCTTGACGACAACTTAGTCAAGATGTCTACATCTTTTTCTTATGTAGGAATGTACTCCAACAAC
>APFE031615040.1:32773-53895 GCA_000404065.3 Pinus taeda
CTATGTACCTTTGGTATCAAGGCATAACATGTGGAACCAAAGACCTTGAGATGCTTTACTGAAGGAATGTGTCCATACAACATTTCATAAGGAGTCTTGTTTCTAATAGCATTAGATGGACATCTATTCTTTACATATACAACACATAGAACTGCATCAGACCAAAACATCAATTTTACATTTTTGAAAAACATCATGGAGTGCACCATATTTAAGATTGTCCTATTCATTCTTTCAGCTACTCCATTCTGTTGGGGATTATAAGGCACATTTGTTTGATGTTTGATCCGATGTTGGTGAAGATAGTTTTCAAATTCATTTGAAGTGTATTCTTTTCCATTATCATTGTGAATAGAGCCAATATGAGATTGTGCATCATTTTCAATACATGTAAGAAAGTTCTTGAATGTTTGAAAAGCATCAGATTTGTTCTTCAGTAAATAAACCCAACACATTCTGGTGTAGTCATCAATAAATTTCATCATATATTTATTTTCATTTGCAGAAGGAATAGGCATTGGACCACATAAATTTGAATCAATGAGTTCAATTTTTCTATGTGCTCTAGAATGTGAATCATGAAAATACTGTTTGCTATGCTTTCCTAGAATGCAAGCATCACATTGCTTAAGCTTCCTAGGAATTGTAGGCAAATTAGTAACACCATTTTTCTTCAACAAGCGGAGTCTATCATAGTTCAAGTATCCAAATATAGGATACCATAGTAAACTTGATGGAAATGTACCTTCATCATAATAAGAATTCTATGAGAAATTTTGTGCATGAGCAAAGGTACCATGTAGCTTGAGAATCCTTTCTTATTTTATCCATGTCATGAAAAGTGAGTGGTTTGATGCTTTTCTCACCTCAACCTTGCCATCAAACATGTGTATCGAGTGTCCTTGCTGGCGGATGTGGACCAAGGAGAACACGTTTCTCCTCAGCTGTGAGAGATATAAAACATGTTGTAGAAGAAAGTCTGGAAGACCAGGAAATTGAAGCCTGATTGTGCCAAGCCCTGATGATTTGAGTTTTGATATGTCTGCAAAGTATACTGATCCATCAACATTGTCATTAAATTCTTCAAAAAAATCTCTTCTAAAAGTCATGTGGCAAGTTGCTCCTGAATCAAGCAACCAATCATTTTTCCAAAAAGCAAGTGAAGCATTAAATAAGTCTTCATTTACTCCAATATTACAGTGTGCCATAACATAGTGAGTGGATTCAGGTGCTTTACCTTTCTCTTTGTCATTAGTTTTACCTTTGGGTTGGTTTCTTTCCTACTCAATTCTGTCCCAGGGCAACTTGCATGTGGATGGATCATGTGATCCATCTCTTTTGCAACGTATGCAATATAAATTTGGCTTTTATCCTTGAGAGTGTCTCCCCCCTGCCTTTGAAAATTTCTTCTTCCTCTTCGTCTTTGATCACCTATTCCTCTCGAAGAATCTTGAGCAATATTCTTCTCTCTATGTGCAAGACACACAACCTCTTCAGAAGACTGAGGAGCTGTCTTCTTCACAAAATCTTTCTCTCTTTCAACAAATTTTTTCACAAGGGAGTTAAAGGTAATATCTTTGAGGTTTCCATTTTCTTGCAATGAATCAAGATAATTTAAGTAAGTGGGATAAAGTACCCTGAGAAAAGCTATTAGAGTAAAGTCCAGTTCAACGTTAGTGACTTTGATATCATGCATAATAGATTTTACTTCTGATGCAAGAGCAAGACGATCATCATTTTGTAACTCAAGGATGAACACTTTATACATGAGTTGAACAACTTCAAGTGTAGAGTGTGAGTCATAGAGTTCCTTTAGTTTTCGTAAGGCTTCGAAAGAATTTGAAAATAGCAAAATATGGGAACTCACCTCTTCATTTAATGATGTTGCAAACAATGCATAAGACTTCGTGTTCTTATTTTCCAAAATGGTGAATTCCTTGTCTGAGGTAGGTTGTTCTAGTTCTTTGTCTTCATCTACAACACACACTCCTTTCCACAGCTCGTTAAAAATGAGAGAGCGTTTAATTTTCCTTGACCACTCTAGATAGCTCTCTTTCCCAGAGAGAACTACTCCAACAATAGATATTAGTGAATGCATTCCCAAAAAAAATATCTTCTTTTGATTTCCAAAATAAACACAACCTTTTTTGATATCTTATGTTTAGGTGGAAAAGAATTCACTATATTTATACTTTTAATGCAACATATATTCCTCCACTCATAAATATATTATATGATGGTTTCAACATATAAACCATGTAATATATATCTGATAAAACTACCATCCAAAATTCTCATTCTATTATCACCATTCAAAAATCTCAACTAACTTTAATGCTACCACCATTTTCAAAGGAGTTGAATGCCCTTCACACCATATACATTCATCATACATCAAACTTTTTTCTGCGAAACTATAGCACTAAATTTGCAACCAGTTTGAAAAATACCCCAACAGTCTTCAACGTTGTGATAATCAGAGCTATGGGAGTGGAGTTGAGGAAGAGGCACAAATGTGATAGAATATGGCAAGGATGATATCTCCTTTCACAGAAATGGTTCAGTTTGACGGGAAATCAGAATGACCATTCAACAGTCCATTGTGATAGTGTAAATGTATGATTGTATGACCTGGTGTTAGCAGGTTTTATATGGCAGTGGTGTCATGTTAAAAAAGAATGCATTTATATATGGTAGGGATTTATATGCAGACTTTCAAAATATTCATATTGAAATATCAAACCAAATTTGAGATCGTAAAATATAGAGAAAATGTTGTATTGTTCAGCGTATGTAGCGTTTTGATATCAGACCAATGTATGCAATGTTTTGATATCAGACCAGCAACACAATCATTCAATGCATATAAAATAATTCATACCAACAGTCTCCAAATATTGATATAATGGAGGGTCGTTTGGTCTTCTACCAAACTCAGAGCGTACTCAGTCTAGCACCATGCTCCAGGGAGTAATAGACTCAAATGCAGTTGCAGTCATAGTGTTGGCCATAACAACATACTTCCAGCTGCATCACCCTTCCAGCACACAGTCGCAATGCTTCCAGGCATCACATGACCATTCCACGCAGCAATTGGCTCCAGTATTCCGAGTAGGCAAAGTAATGCCTTAATGCAGCAAATCAACCCTTCAGCACTCCCACTGCATTTAGACTAGTGAATTCAATAATGCACATAATTTTGCAAGGATAAGATAGAGAAATCACCAGCACAGGTGTACAGGATGCAAAGACGGTGACAGTTTTGCAAAAATAGGCAGAACATGAGGGAGTTACAAAGGGAGGAAAGCTAAAATTAGTACTGGCTCTGATACCATGTCAGGCCAAGACATAACTCCTCAAACGAGATTATATTATTCATTTAGGCTGTTCATTAATATATACATGAGGGAGTGACTGTTGAGTTTCATCTCCCGATGACTCTCCATTTTCTCTATTATTTATTTACACTATTTACAGTTGTTCACCCAATCCCTAGGATTAGGTGTCAACATGTGTTGTAGCGACTACCACCCTCAAAATTTTTTCCTTAGCCTATTTTGAACCATCCCTATCAACCTTAAACAACACATTGTCTTACTTCATCAAGTACTCTAACTTCAATGTTTTCCACGCACAAAGGAAGCCTGTCGATCATAGTTGATCCATTCCCCTCACAGGTTGCTCACCCAGACTTGGTCTAGCTACAGGCTGAGAAACTTCCCCTTAGAAATTATGCATTCCTTGAGGGAAACCAACCTTTCCTCCAAGAATTGTACAATCCTCTTTGACAACCTGCTGGGTTCTAGCATTGTGCAATCTTACCAGCCAACCCTCCTAGCAGGATTTGTGCAAGTTTTCCCTGCAGCAGGCTTTTCAGCCGAGGATTTGCACAAATCTTAGCAACAGTCAGTTGCTCCGCCCAAAAACTGCACAAACCTACTAGGCATTAAGTCCAGCTCCAATCCAGGAATGCACATTTTTCCCGAGAAGTTGAGCACTTGTATGCATGAACAATTTGGTTGATGAGTTCCACCCGGGACTGAGGAAACTTGACTTGCATGCATGCATGACTTGATCTTCCCGGAATAGAAAGAGACAACATGCAAAAGGAATCCCATGATTCAGGGAGCTATTTTTAGCAATCAAGGTAACATGCAAAGTTGTTTTAGAAGTTTCCCTCCAAGTGTCACTTTTTCCTAGATTTGTGGTGTCTGCGTCATGAGACCAAACTTATTTATTCAATGCATCATAGCACATTCATTCACATCAATCTTAGAGCTTTTACATCCAATAGCACATCCAAGACTCTTCGACACATCTGGCTCAGCTATTCATGGGTAAGTGGCCTCAACTTGTCTTTTCAACATTTCTGTTGCTTTTTGTGTATTTGATTGTGTGAGTATTGTTTGCTTGATTTCTTTGAGCTCCTACTATCATTTACATGTATTATATATTGGCCTACCTTTGTTTCAATTTTTATCTCACTGTTGTCACATGCATGAAAATGTTTTGCACGGATGTTCACCCAACCGGCAAACAACTTCACCCACATGCATGTTGATCTGTTCGCTTAATCTTCCATTCATGTTTTGCATGCATTGTTAATCACTTCTGTTATCACTTAACATCACCATGCATTTCATCGACTTGTGCATTCTCGACCAACACTAGCCTCCTGAACTGTTTTGTGCATTCCCAGAGGATAGTGGCTACTTGGCCCAAGGAATTGCGCAAATCTTTCCATGGGCCAGCAGTCCTTTCGGGCTTGGATTACACATTGTGTAATCCCAACAGCTAGCTGCCCAATTGGATTGTGCATTTCGCAAATCTAGCGGCTAGTCTAGCCTCCTAGATAGTCCAAACTACCTTTTGCAAAGTTCTGGTAGCCATTTACTCAGCCTCCTAGAGAAATTTGTGCAATCTTGCTCATAAGTTTCCTAGGGATGTGTTGTGTCCTTCCCCGTATTTGCTTTGTTTTCACTAACATATTTCTTGCCATGCATGCTGCTTGTTTCCAGATCTTTCAGGTGTTCATCTATCTCAATGGCTTCCAAGAGAACAAGATCTCTAGACACTGATGGTATGGCAGCTACAGCAATAGCTGAGCAGTGTTATGAAACCAGCTCACAAAAAGATAGATCAATGCCTTAGAATTCAGCCTCTTCGAGGTGGAAACCTCCTTTACATTACACAAATGAACAATTCTTGGATGATACATATGAAAAGACTTCTTTTCTATATATAGGAGTCTAAGGGGTCATAATATAATCAGAGCCAATATAACAAAAATAATGTAAGGGCACAATAATAACAATAGTGGGCTTCTATGGGGCATAATAATATCAATATGGGGACTATATGGGTACAACAATATAATAAGGGGGTTGTACTAATATGATTTTTCCTTCCTCGTCAAGTTTTGGCAATATTGTTTGAACTGGGATCTTCTGCAACTTTTGAATGAGTAGCCACACTTCTTCATCCTTCTTCCATTCATACCTTGTTTCATTTACCCAATCTGGTTGGATAATAGAAATGGCACACAACAATGCTTCCACATCCTCATCCTTTCTTGAGAGTGCATCTGCCACAACATTTTGCTTCTATTTTTTGTAGATGATTTCAAAGTCATAACCCAACATCTTTGTGACCCATTTTTGTTTCTCTTCAGAGGATAATCTTTGTTCTAAAAAGTATTTAATACTATCATGATCTATTTTTACCTTGAAGTGTCTTCCCATTAGGTAAGGTCGCCATTCTTAAATGCGTGTAGTATTGCCAACATTTCCTTCTCATAAATAGCTTTCTTGATGGAAATTTCTTTGTATGTATGTAACCATAAAAATACCCAATCACCTACATCAAAACTTCTTTCATTGTGATGTTGATCTGCCTGTTGTTTCATTCAATTCTGCACCAAAGTGGTGTTATCCTTTAAAAGTTGGAGAACTTGTTGTTGATGTTCGATGTGATCTTTCATTGCTTGAATCTTTTTCTTCTTGATATGTCCTTCTATATCGAGAGTTTGAGGAGTATTAATTTCTTCCATTGCATTGCAAGATATGGTCAGATTCATTTTTTGATGCTCTATGTGATCTTTCACTTCTTGAACTTTTTTCTTCTTGATATGTCCTTCTATGTTGATAGTTTGAGGAGTGGTAATTCCTACCATTGCATTACAAGATATGGTCATATTCATTTCTTCTTTCTATGAGGTTGGTTCCTAATATATATACTCTTCTTTTGACTTTTCTTGATCCTTTTCTTCCTCCTCTCCACAATCAATCTAAAATAATTTCTTCTCAGTACACGTATAGCCTTTAATGAATTTTTTATCACAATTGTAACAAAGCCCTTTTTCTCTTTTTTCTTCCACTTGTTGTGGTGTAACCCTTGTAGGTTGTGCAAGGCTAGGAGAAACAACACTTCCATCTTTATAGTTGTGAGGGGTAGACTTCCTTTTTGCCATAATTTTTCTTTCCACTTTGTAACAAAGCCCTTTTTCACTTTTTTCTTCCAATTGTTGTGGTGTTGCTCTAAAGAAGGTGTTTCTCTTTGTATCCTCATAATGTGCTATAATTTCCTCTGTGAAATTTGACCACGTAACAAGTGGTTTACGAGAACAAAGCCCTTTATACCATAAAAATTCATCTTGTTCTAAATATGATGATGTAATACATACCTTTTGTAATAGTGGTACACCATGAAGATCAAAATATTTCTCCATCTGTAGTATCCAATTTACCGAATCCTTGTCATCAAGCTTCCTCATCTCAATTTTTCTTGATTTTAGGAGCTCGATCTTGAAACAACTGTAACTCTGTAATTTCACATCTCCAAGTTCTAAAATTTCTTCTTGTTATAGCTCTCTGAGTTATCTTTCTAACCCCACAAGTCTAATTAGAATTTGATTATCCAAGAAAAAGTTATGCCAAATCTCCCACGGTGACCTGATTATAGACTATTTCCATAGAGATAACTTGTACGATGTGTCACGTCTCACTGTTTTGACCTTAGTACCTGAACCTAATATACAGAAAACTAAAACAAGTCCTCTTTCTAAAAATTCTTACGAAATTTCAATCTGATGCTCAGAACAAAATTCATGATGATTTTCCCTCAGTCGCCTGTTTGGAATGTAATTCGATAGTCTGCAAAATATCTAACTTCCTTAGATCATATCTACAAACATATAGCGAGACAAACTTTGAATTTTGGACTAGAGGTTCTACGCGATGTCTTCTCAAATGGGTTTTATTTTTTTCTTCTGAAACATCACAGAAGAAAAGTTATAGTAAAAATTCCACGATGACCTGTTTGGAGCAGCGAAACCCTAGAATCCAAAGCTTTGATACCAAATGTTATAAAACCATCTCACAAAAGGATAGATCAACGCCTTATAATTCAACCTCTTTGAGGGGTAAACCTCCTTTACATTACATGAATGAACAATTCTTGGATGATAAAAATGAAAAGACTTCCTTTCTATATATAGGAGTCTAAGGGGTCATAATATAATCAGAGCCAACATAACAATAATAATGTAAGGGCACAATAATAACAATAGTGGGCTTCTATGGGGCACAATAATAAAAATATGTGGACTACATGGGCACAAAAATATAATAAGGGGGTTGTACTAATAGCAATAAGGGGTTACACTAGTAGCATAGGGACCTAAAAAGTAGGTATCCTCTGGTTTGCCAATCTATGAAGATACAAAGTTGTATCTAGAAAAGGAAATCAAACTAAAATGGCAAGAGGTGAATGAAACATTTGCAAGTACTTTTGGGGAAGACATTAAAGACCGTCAAGTGTACATGGACATTCATAAGTCCAACTTGTACCAGATTGCATGCAGATACCTTGCGTTTCCATGCGCGGACATGATTCACTGGATCATCTCTCACACTGACCCTGAGAAGATGACCTTGAGCAGTGTTAGAGGGCTGAATCTTGATACCTTATTTGCATAAGATTACAATGAGATGTACCAGATGATCAAGCCCATGACTATCATGACTACCCCGTTCGGCTTGCCCAATAGCAAATGCCACTCCAGAGACATTCTGAAGGATTGGGTAAAGGAACTAACTCCTTTCACGATGACATGCAATCAGATTTATAAGACGAAGATATTGAGGAAGGCATACCAATACTTGGTCATATTCACATGTCGACTAAGTGGCCAAGCAAGCACTAAGACCTTCCCTCAGAATTTGGTGGTCGCATTGGACCAACTCGCTAGAGAAGGAAGACCACGCAACTGGTCCATCATACTGGCTCATCAGCAGAAGGAGAAAGTCACGAAGGATCGCCAGTCACTCGAAGGAATGCATGCAGATATTTACATGTCCTCCTACATTCTAGATGTAGTCTATGCCTGACATGATTTCTCGGTCTTAAAGTGGGCATGGTCATCAGCGGACACTGTTGTGAACATGTATTTCAAATTATTGTCCAAGTGCAACTTCAAAGGACTGATCATATGGCTCTCCCACCATTTTTTCACCCCAGTGTACAAGTTGATATTCAAATAGGATCCACCCTGCATGTCAGAAGAAGCGATGAAGGCATTGTTAGGCATTGTAGATTGGTATGCCTCACCATCTGGCATGTTCATCCAAGTGTTCAGTGCAGGGAAGCCTCCACATGTTCTACCAAAGTTTTCTTTGGACGTGCTTATCATGCAGGAAGTAGCGTATCATATCTTAGCAAGATTGATAGCTAGGCTACAGTGGAAGAAGAAGACACCTTGGCCCACTCTTCCGTTGTGGGTTGGGCTATATGAGATCCAGAGCATCAAGCATGCAGATGTCGAAGCTGAACAGATGAATAAGTACCTATTCAACCTCTGAAACGTTAACTCGTATGACCCACATTTCATTATGAAGGATCACTACCTGAGAATTCAGTTCAATTGGATCCATGGGGCATTTCATTGGGCCAAGGAAGACTCATGGAGGTATTTCTACCATTCCTCAAGACCCAATGAACAAGTCAGTTTTGTCGTAGAATGGTTAGCACAACAGCATGAAGAAACATCACGAGTAGCACCAGAAGTAGCAAAGCCAAGCATACCTATGCGTGACAAATGGAAGTGGAAGATTGTCAACCACATGGAGGAGGAGAAAAGATGAAATTTTCGAGTAGATCCACTTGTAGAACAAGCAGCTATGGCTATTCAGTCGAAGAGGCAGCAGCGCGAAAAGTGAATCATGCGAAGTCAGAGGGATAAGAAGAGAATGGGAGAAGCTGAGAAGGAGTTGCATGAGCTGAGGGAGCAACTACATATAGAACAAGAGCTATGCCAATAGGAGCAGGAAGCGCAGGAGCAACAGATTCAACAGAGGGTGCATCACGTGAAGACAATGAAGCAATGCCTGTACAAGTAGTTGATTCATCTAAATAGCTGGCATTGGGTGAACAGGGTGAACCATTACAAGGGCAAGACTTTGCTCGTGAGATAGAACAGTTGGATACAGACATGGAGCAACAGGAGTTGGAATATGATACCGACCTCATGCCCCACCCTAAATAGGTCGATTGACCCAATTCATTACATCTCAATGATGAGAAACTCTCGAATGACCAAGGAGGCACTGAGATCCATGGTAGTCAACCAGAAGCAGAGATGCACAACATCTCCTTTGAGGAATCTCATCATAGAGTTGTGCAGTCTCAGAGAGTACCGACTTCGAAGGACCAAACATCCCCTACGCAATTTGAAGAGCAGGTGATTGTAAACTGATGTGCACAAGAATCCACCTGCGTTGGCCAATGCAACTAGAGTGTATGACAAATGCACTAGATCAAGTGTTCATTTTCTGATAGTTGAGAATGAGCGAATGGCGAAGGAACTACAAGTGGCCAAGCAGGGAGGAGACTTAGTGACAATGTCTGCCCAATCTGAAATGAAGAAGGCAATAATAGATGAAGTACTGTCCTTGGACATAGTTATGCAAGCATTGTACTCCAAGTTTGGTACCGTGCATTAAGCAGTCGTTCATCTTCACGGATGGCAGCAACGATGTGTAAGAAGAGTACGCATCTTGAAGAACATACATATTTTTGTTGATAACATGCAAGCATGGACTATTAAGTACAAGGGAGCCTCACTTCACTTGCCAAAGATGATGAAGGCCCATGCAGTTGAGCTGCAAGCACGTATCCGAAGTCATATCCAGAACTATGAAGACCTACCACAACTCATCACTAATATAGAGGCTTCCCATGCATGAGTATTCAAAAGCATGGAGGTTATAGTGCACACTCATGCGATCCCATCACTTGGGACCCTCACCCAAGCGAAGACCATGAAGCAGGCCCAACAGGAGCTTGACTCGTACTTTGATGAGTTGATGCGCAATACCACCAGTGTAGACTTGCCTATTAGTGCACACATCATGCGCAAGTATGTTGCTGGTCAGCCACACTAAAGACAATGATGTGCATGCTCACAAACGTGTTGGAAAAATGCACCCGAGCAGTGTACCTAGATGCCATGGAGGCAAGGTTCATGTTACAAATGGATGTCATAGCAGAACACACAGACACTCTTAAGGACTACCAATCTTGGCATCAATATGTCACTGTTGATCAGCATGAGGATGTCGAGTAGTTGGACTTCTATGGATTTCTAAGTCCAAATGATGTCTAATTTGGCTTGTCCAAGCCATTGTTCACATGGGGACATGTGCATTATAATGTTGAGTCATTTCAAGTGTAAGTCAAGTGTTGAGAGTGGATGTAACAATCATAGAGTAGGTGAAGAGTCATGAGGGTAGTTGAATGGTCATAAAGGGGAATGTAAGGGTCACCCCACCTTTTGCTATAAATCGTCCTTCATAACTCATTGTATAGGCTTTTGGTCAGCCAAGCTTCTACTAAGACTATCTTGAAGAAGGTTTGGATAGTATTGTAAGGTGCCTTGGTTTCTCCTCTGCACGGAGATAGTACATCTCTTTGGAAGAGCAGGCGAATGTGCTTGTAACATTCCAATGTTGGGACTAGCTGGTTTACATGGATGTATTGTATTATTGTGACTTACACTTCTTTATATAATAAGAGCTAACATATTTTCATGCATATGTTGTTATTTTTGTTGCACTGCTCTGGTTTCTTTAATGATATATGTTGTTTAACTTATGTACTTGTGTATGAACTGATTCACATGTAATTATATGAATCTTGTTGTTAATGTGTTGCATATGTTGTTAATGGTGTCACCATCCGGGTCGACTGTTCTATCGGACATGAGATAGATGTTTCACTTGAACCTTGGTAAAAAACTGTCACACTTGTTTCGGACTAATCTGTGAGTGTTGTACATGCTATCTTACCTTGTATGATGTGACCTCAGCATCCAAGTGGACTGCTCTGCCAGAAGCTATGCATGTCCTTTGTGTTGTGTGTTCCTAGCAGAGTTGGGATTGATCCCTTTCAACCTAGAACTGACCTTCACCTCCTTCCCCTTTCGAAGTGTTGGAATGTCTCATACACCTTCCTTGAATCCCTGCATCAATCCCACCCTTGCTGCTGACAGAGTTATTCTACTTTCCTCTGTGCGACATTGCTATCAAGGCACTGCCTTACGATCCACTACTAGGACTCCTACACCGAACAGTCTGAGGTCTAATTGGGACTTCTTACCAGGGAGATCCCCTTGACATGTTGGCGGTTCCAACACCATCAACATTTCTGGTGCTAGAAGGAGGACCTAAAGACAAGCAGTGTCCTCTCATCCAGCTTGAACCTTTGCATATCTTTCATGGAGTCTTGTATTCTTCTTCCCCTGAGGTTTTTTTCGAATCATGAAGATGTCTTCATCTCGGGGAAGCTTTTTGATCTCTTTTCCACTCACACATATGATGGTGAAGGTGAAGTGGCCTGGCCTGAGCACTTACATAACTTTCTTTCCATGATTCATGAGGAAGATGAATTTTCTAACGAATAGGCTGGTTTGTTGGTTGCATACACACTTCGCGAATCTCCATTTCTTTGGGTGCTTAGCCTATTGGCTAACATCATGCACTCATTTGAGCACTTCTGTGATCTTATTGAAGACATGTTCTATCATTTTAATCGAGACCATCTTGACCATAAACTATTACAACAATGGAGGGCTTCACATGAATCCGTTATTGATTTTTGGCAGCACTTCCGTGACTTGCAGTTTCAAGCTCTGAGGAGCTAGATGAAGTTTCCTTATCTCTGGGACCAATTCGAGTACTGACTTAAGAAATTTTCCTGTCCCAAGAAAAGTTTGATATCAAGCCTCGCTCAACCTTCTTCGTTGATGGAACTATGCAATCTCATGTGGGAGTAGGCACTATCTCAATAGACTGTCTGCCTCCCTGTTATTCAACAGTTCCACCATCGCCCATTGATGTTGAGGATCATATTTTTACATCTGTTCATCCTTCACACTCTCCCAACATCACTTGACTCCTTTTTCACATAGATTTGGCTGTGATTCCTTCGAGTTCTCATATGCATTCTTTATTTCATCTCCATCTTCACACTCAGGTGTTCCTCCGGATGATATTTTCTTATGTTCATCCATTCTGAACTCTTCACTTGTTGTGAACAAGGAAAAAACCAATGACAGAGTTGGTGTTGCACAAACAACATGCGTTGTCATTCATGAAGAGTATGAGTGGGAGCTTGAACATCAACACTTGTTGAAGGATGACTCCCTTTCGTCCGAGCCTCCTCCATTCTTTCCTAGCCTCTTTGGAGAACTTGCCATCCATGATTTTGCATGTGTGTCTTCATCCATGGATGCAACCATTGTTGATCACTTGTAGGACTCACTGGATGTTAGTCCATCATTCAAAAACAGAGAGGATAAGTTATCCATTGAAGATCCACTTGATCCTTCATCTGTCTTTTGTCGAAGCACAGAGGATGATTTTGTTCACTTTTCATCTACCCCTCTGTTTGATTCATCTGATCATGACGATGCCGAAGAATTCATTGATTTTTCTAATCGTGGTGGTCGTGATCCATTTTCTTCCAATTTCGGTCATGATCACGAATCTATCACAGTTGATCTTTCGAAGCCACCAATGTATGATGATCTACCTGATGATGAATTTGAGACACACAAGACTATCGAGGAACTTTAGCCCAAGCTAATGGTTATGTTAGGCCCTCGGTCTCTTGAGTTTAGTCTCACTTCCAATCATGAAATCGTTCAATCGCCCGAGGCTCCTCATCACTCATCGGTGTGCGTTGAATATCCATCTCACACACATATCACACTTCCTCCACTCAAACTTCATGATCCCATCGCTCACGCTTTGGAGGACTCTTACATTGGAAGCACTCGTTCGCGATGCAATTTGTCTTTCTTTCTTTTGTTTTCTTGCATGTCATTGTCAAGAATGTGCTTATGCTTCAAAGTTGAACATAGTGTCACACAACACCATGAGAATTCCATGAACTGTTCGTCATGCTCCTGCACTCACTTATGCCATGTGGGCACTTTGAAACACAAAGTGTGGTTGTCTTCATTGTTATATCTTTCTTTCTTGCTGGTTCACACAACTGGGTTGCTTGCGGACCAAGCTTTCACCAACATGGGTCTACCAATGCATTAATGGATGCATTGGAAGTATCACTTCACGTGATCAGGGCGTGTGTATGATTGGGGAAGGAATATGGATAGGCCACCTCACCCATCAATACCATGTTAATCCTTCCCCAAAATATCCTAGATATAAAAAACTAGAGCAATTGAATCGTAATTAAAATACGAGATAAAGAAAAACCTCAACGGAATTCTAGTACAAATCTTCCCACCAACAAACATACAACCCAGCTACATGTAACCCCATAAATACTTGGAAATTGGAACGAGTCAAAGAAGTGAAATGGAGTGAATGATGGAAGGTTGTGGCCTTAAGGCCAGACTAGGAGGACTCGGACCTTCCACAATGGTTGTGCCACTAATGCAAGCACAATGAAGTGAAAATCCCACAAGAAGCTCGAAAACACAACATTGGAACCAAATATCAGCAACTCACCCTTAGAGATTCCAGAAAGTTGAGAAAGTATCACGGGTTTTTGAATTAGTGCTTTGCATTTTCATTAAATGTTGGGTTGTGTGATTGCATGGAAGTGATTTTTATTAAGATGGATCTAGGCTTATTTACTTATTGTAAATGAAAGTAACATATACCCACTTTATTAAAATTTAGTTTCCCATCCCAAACACATGTAAATGAAATTAATATTTACCCACTTTATTAAAATTTAGTTCACCATCCCAGATAAATGGCAATGAAAGTAACATATTCCCACTTTGTAAAAATCTATTTCTCCATCCAAGGAAAATGGGAATGAAAGTAACTTATTCCCACTTTGTTAAAATTTATTTCATAATCGCGGGCATATAATAGATTGGATTTGTTTCACTACCACAAGGGCTAGATGAAAATGTTTAGAATTCCTAAGAACATGATACAAAATTACATAACAAAAAATCTTGTGATAACCCATTTGGAAATTTCTTCCTAAAATAACCCATTAGGTGAAAGCAAGCATTTATTACATTGGAAGAGACATGTTGTCATTTCCTATAATTTCTTTAATTTGAGCTTAAAACGAAACAAATAATCCTCAATTTAACAAATTTTGGGTCATCCTGATATTTGTTTAGTAAAATGAAGTGAATTTTGTTCACTGCAGGAATATTATTTAAATATCGGTAGGAAATCTCTTTGAGATTTCAAGTTTCGATGGAACATAATAGCATGAAATTTCTTTCAATTTTCTTTGGAAAAAATCCATTGGCATAACTCTAGTGAATACCTCCAGTGAACAGAGTAGACTTTGAGTCATTGATACTCTATAATGTTCCATTAAATGTGTTTGGAAATCAACCCAAATCTCCCCACATGTACATGTAGTGAAGCCTTCATCAATCTCCATCATCTCCCATATCTTTTTATGCTCAATCAATCTATCATGGTAGTGAGTGAGTTTGTGTAGCTAGCATGCTTTATATTAGGAATGTCGATATTTATTATCAATCTAGTAGTGGACATTGTCAAAGAATTCAAGGAGGGATCTTACTGGGTGTCAGGATATGCTCTTTTTCTCAGTAATCTCATGATTCAAACTATGAACTTCAACAAAGAGCAGAGTAATGAGACTTTACTCGGTGAGAGAAATGACTCTTGGAGAACATTAAAAGATGAGGTTGGTAACAAAATCTTCTTTACAATACATACTAGTAGAATAATGATGTGCGTTGGTGGCCTTTTTCCCTCCAGGAATGGTCCGCACATGCTATTAAGAGAAATGAAAGAAAATATTAGTGCTTGGATTAAGTGTCATCCTTGACATTTTCTCCGAGTTTCTATCGATATATCATCATTCTACTGATTCTAGCTTTCATTCTCTCAATGGGATTTTGTGGGATTTGTTCTTGGCATCCAATGAGTTAATATTGATATCACTCTTATGGTTCATTCTCCTCCTTATTTGTGCAATTGGGTCCAATAAAAGTATATAAAGTATTATCACTCAAAGCATTCCCTTCATTCTTGCAAATATTGATCTTCCAAATATTGATTGGAAAGGAATAGAAGATCAAGTACTGAAATCATGGATCATGACGCGTGTATGTTCTCTTGAATCTATCATAACCAAATCAATATTAGTCTCATCATTTGCACTAAAGGTCAGATTTTCCATTATAAGTTCAATGGTTGGCTCAATTGTGCACTATCTAAACATACTACACATTCCATCATCTATTCAATCCATGATTTTCTCTAGAGGCGAAACAATGATAAATACAATGCAACAATTAGTAGATAATGAAACATCTATGTCCCTGTGTATATTTATAGATATTTTACATACAATATATCCAATCAATGATTGTGTACATAGAGGTGAAACAATGAAAAAGATAATCCAACAATTAACAATGAATGTATCTATATGAACATGTCTCACTTGTCAAAATTGCAATTGGTCTTAAGCACAATAAATATGTGTGCTTAACTCCCTTATAATTGTCTGATTAGCTTCATGATGCATGATGACATTTGCAAAATTTGTATCTTCTTTTGTTGTTTCTTGATACATAGTTGTCCATGCAAGCTTGGGCACCTTCATATGATTATGAAAATACCACTTACATTTGAAACTGGCAAATAAGAAAACAAAAAGCTCTAATTACTTAATATGGACACCCAACATTTTCTTAGTAATACACTCTTGAGCCTTAAAAAACCCACATACATAGATTCAAAATATCTCCTGGCCTATGCATTGGGCTCAAGAAACTGGATACTCTTTCCATGATACATCTTTGCATCCTTAAAGTGGAAAATTTTTCTACTACAAATATTGGAAATTGACAACACAGATAAAAAGTAAGATATAAATAGGCTATCTAAGAGCACATAGCATCTTTGAATTTCCATAAATGATGAGATCAACTGATAGAACTAAAAAGTGGTACATCAAACAATAATGGGAATACAATGATCACAAATTCATCTCCTAAAAAGTATAGGGAGAAATATAGCATAACGTTTAATATATATTATCTTAAATTGCATGAAAATGGGGTCAAACAAGCACATGACATAAAATTTTAAGGAAACAACAATGGAAATCATCAGAAAAACAAAAAAGACACCTTCATAGATCAACATTTTTTTATAATAAAACCCTACACACAATAGGTTACAATGGATATAATTTTTGGAAGGAAAAGGAAGACAAAGGAAGCAACCTAAAAGATAAACCAATCCTCGGTATGGTCACCAAGTTTGTTATTGGACAAATCCCTCTTGCAGACAAGACCGATTTTCCTAAACTCAATCATCAAAACTAGAACAACCCAAAACAATGTATACTACCTTTTATCTAGAAAATACTTCAAAAATACTCGCTTGATCAACGAAATAGGTCATTTATGCTCAAGATCCTGCTCGACTTTCAATCCCCAAAACTAGAACTTGCAACAACAAAAAACAAATAAAGGGTCAAAGCATATAATATATAAAATCTCTAGTATTAACTAATCAGAAGATCAACGAATTATGAAACATACATGTAAATTCTTAACACATAATGTGAGAAAAAAACATACTTTATATTAAATAAATAAGAGGGAGAGATTACAACCGAAGCCTTGATGTCATAAGTCTCCTTCCACCATTTTCCAATTCTTCCTTTAGCATGACAAACCTTCACTTCAATAGCATGAATGCATCATTAGAAACCTCAAAAACCCAACCCCCTCCTCTTTGGTCTACTCTATATCTACAGGAGAAGAGAAGATGTTGTAGATCCACTTCTAAACGGGTGATATCCATAATGAAGAGAGATAGTATCCATAATTAGCGAAATGGGATCCATCAAAGTGGTGACAATGCCAAAATAGGTGCAAATGCGAGCTCATTCAATTTGAAGAAGATTCTTTAACAAGGCTTCTATAATTTACTTTTCATTTTTACCCACGTATAGCTGTCATCATGCTTTTTTGGTCCAGAAAATAGCATTGATCATTACATTTTTTCAATAGATACATGTGCAACATCACACTTTGATAATAGGAAAGGTGTGATGATGGCTAAATTAGGGTTTTTAGCAATGTAATGTAGGATCCTTATATTTCTTAGAATGGGTCTTCTTCCATATCTATAGGGGAATTTTAAAAAGGGTTCATCGAATAGTGAGGGACCTAAATTTAGGGCATTTTTCCTTAGTGTGACAAAATGATTTGTAAAAATTAACATCACCCATATCCCTCAATCATGTTGAAAATCTTCCTCAATGATTCGAAATTTGTTAAACTCGAATTGTCTTATAAGATTGGATTTGAAGAATCATGGGAAATAGTTACTGTAAGAGGAAGATATTTATTGTAATTTGGCCACCACTTTTAAAATCCATCTCATTTTAACTCTGCCACTATCGAACCATCTCGTTTCACCGCTCCTTTTCGACTATTCCATTCTTTCATCAAAAATTGTCAAAAGAGGCAATTCAAAGAGAAGACTTCTCTGTCACACCAATGGATGTGATTGTTCAATATGAACTGAATGGAGTATTTTCTCAGCACCTACCCATAATTCCAAGCTTAGTTGAAAAAGGTAGGACGGCTTAAATTCTTTGAAAAAATTGATGGGTATGAAGTTGAAATCACCACACTGCTTGCTCAGGCTTTCAACGGTGTGGAAGAAGAGATTGGAGATATAATATTGAAAATTATAGATTCCTTTGTAGCAGATGTGATGTAGCTCCCAAGCTACAACAACAGTTGGTTCAAAATTCAAAATGTCAAAGATGAACATTCAAAGACCTTCTTGCACAATCCATGTATCGACCTTTCAATTTTCAAAAAGGGAATTATAGTCACTGCGCTTATGTCTAAATGGAGAAATTTTTTACTAGTTCTTCAAAAGTTCCTTACATATGAAGGTAGATATGGTACATTTCTCTTTTATCACACCAAGATTCTAATGCATTTCGTTAAGGGTAAGGAGTTGAATTTACCATACTCTCTGATGTGGAGACTTGAAAAGGTGGCCTTTAATATACATAGTGATTCTAGGAACATTAATAGGACTTTGTATGATCATGGGTTACTAAAAATTCTTGTAGAAGTGCATTTGAAAAATATTGGTGACAATTGGCAGAGATTTCTTCTCAGAAATCATTTCATAGAAGTCCCAGAAGAAGAAGAAATAAATAAGGCTAGAAGGACCCCATAAAGGATTCTTCAAAACCATAACACTGAGTCTGCAATAAATGAATTTGAGATTTCTTGGTAAAAGAACCAACAAATATAGAGACTCAACATAATGAGATAGAAGATGATGTTCCCCTTAGTCAATTTTTAAAGGAAGTGAAGTGGAAAAGAAGTATAGAAAAATTTATAAGAAAGCAAGTCCGTGAATTGAAGAACAACTAGAGGTATCAAAGGAGAAAAGAGGAAAAGGAAAAAAGAAAGGAAATAAAAGTAAAAACATTTAGAAAATAGTGGAGCCTGAACAAAAATTTAGGAGAAGCAAGAAAATCACCAATAAGCAAACAAATTAACAACCAGCAGAGATTTTAGATCTTGATAAAATCAATGATATTGAGACAATGATGGCAATAAATCAAAGTCTTGCATGAAAGACCCCTGAGGTTGATATTTCTCAATAGTACTTCTATGACTACCTAGATACTTTAGAAAAAGAAGCACAAAAAAAGGTGAATCCTCCTTTGGAATATGAATTCCATGAATATTATTTACATAATGATTCTCCTATTCCTGAACAAGAAATAAATACTAATTCTCATAAAGAATGAGATATTTTTAATACCTTAAAACAAGAAGTGTATGAATCGGAGCTATTGAATAAGCACATTAAAGATGAACATGAAATACTGAAAGCTCAAAATGAAGCTATGTTGATAAGAATGTGCTACTGGTACAAGAAGAATAAATAGACTAAGGAAAATAATAAGGGCCTTAAACAATAATTAAAGGGGTTACAAGGGAAGATTTTGATGAGAAAACCTAGATGGTCAATAAATGTACAAAACAAAGGAGCATCAACAAACTTGGATGTCTTGATTGAATTGGAGGCAATTTGGTGGCAAGGTATCTCATTAGTTTTGATTTTTTGTGCATGAGCACATACAACATATTTGGTGTGGGGGAATGTTGAACCTCTGAATTGTACTCATTTTGAAAAACCATTTTCCCTCTCTTTCATCTATTTTGTACACATTTTTTCTTCACCCACAAATCATAAGGTCATTCAAGTCATGCATAACTACAATAAAAGGTATCATTCACTGTTAGGCCCCTATACTACTAGTGTAACCCCTTATTGTTATTAGTACAACCCACTTATTATATTGATGTACCATGTAGTGCCCATATTATTACTACTGTGCCACATAGAAGCCCACTATTGTTATTATTGTGCCCTTACATTATTATTGTTATGTCGGCTCTGATTATGTTATGACCCTTTAGACTCCTATATATAGAAAGGAGGTCTTTTCATTTCTATCATCCAAGAATTGTTCATTTGTGTAATGTAAAGGAGGTTGCCCCCTCGAAGAGGCTGAATTCTAAGGTGTTGATCTCTCTTTTCTATCTTTTTGTGAGCTGGTTTCATAACATTTGGTATCAGAGGCTTTGGATTCTAGGGTTTCGCTGCTCCAAACAGGTCATCATGGAATTTTCGCTATAACTTTTTTTCTGCGATGTTTCAGAAGTTGCAAAAAACACCCATTTGAGAAGAAATCACACTGAACCTCGAATCCAAATTTTAGAGCTTTTCACACTATATATGCGGAGATATGATCTGAAGAAGTTGGTCTTTTTGCAGACTCCTGAATTACATTCCAAACATGTGACCTGGGGAAAATCGTCATAACGTTCTCTCTAGGGATCGGATTGAAATTTCGTAAGAAGGTACAGAAGGAGGACAGACTGTAGCTTCTTGTATGCATTTTTTAGATCCAAAGGTCGAAATAGTGACACGTGGAACTTCATACAAGTTCACTCTTCTGGAAAGGTCTATAATCATGTCATCTTGGGAGATTGTGCATAACTCTTTCTTGGATAATCCAATTTGGATCAGACTAGTGGCATTGGAAAGAGTACATAGAGGGCTACTACATGTCAGAATTTCAGAACTTAAATATCTGAAAGTACAGAGTTACAGTCGTTTCAAGATCGAGCTCCTAAAATCAAGAAAGATGAGGAAGTTTGATGGCAAGGATCCGGTAAATTGGATTCTTCAAATAGAGCAATATTTTGATCTACAGGGTGTACCACTGTTACAAAAGGGATGTATTGCATCTTCAAATTTAGAACCAGATCAATTTTTATGGTAAGAAGGGCTTTGTTCTCGTAAATAACTTGTTACGTGGTCAATTTTCACGGAGGAAATGATAGCACATTATGAGGATACAAAGAGCAACACCTTCTTTAGAGAAACAACAGAACAATTGGAAAGAGTAAAAGGGCTTTCTGACATATTTGAAAGAAAAATTATGGAAACCAAGAAGCATACCCCTCACAACTATAAAGATGGAAGTGTTGTTTCTCCCAGCCTTCCACAACCTACAAGGGTTACACCACA